>JANAVB010007399.1:34322523-34350023 GCA_029216955.1 Iris pallida
TGTATATAATATAATATATATATATATATATATATATATCTTATATAATATATATAGATTATATATATATAATATATATAGATAGATATATATATTATATATATATATATATATATATATATTAATATATAATATATATTATATAGATATATATTATATATAGGTATTATGTTGTGTACATATATATATACATAGTGCATTTTAGAAATAAACCAAAACAAGCCCGGCCATCCAGGCCTAGCATCGGGCCAGAGGCCCACAGGCCATGCTAAAACCCAAACAGTAGGGAACCCATCCCAGCCAATCCAAAGCCATTCTAGGCCAGTCCAAAGCCATGCCAGGCAACCCAGCCAAGGGGAGAGCCAGCTCGAGCCCTTACATATACACGCGTATATATGTGCACACCGAGCGAAATTGAGGGAGAGATCGGTAACAAAACCACTGCAAACGCAACCTAGCGCCACACTCTTTCCTCCCATGGGCGACCTTTCCAGTCCTGGGCGCCACCGCTGCGGGCCACCGTCGACCGGCGACAAGGCGCACGCGCGCACAAGCGCAGGCGAGCAGCAGCGAGGTGCCGTAGTAGCACCAAACTTCGAGGTATGATCCCTCTCTCGATACTCCACTATTTTACGAACCAAAAATTGGTACGGGAGCCTAGTTGACCCCTTCAATCTTGTTCATGTAGAATTAATTCTACTGAACTATATCGATCAGAAGATCATAGCGAAAATCCCGAAAAACCTATTCTAAACGGAACAAAACCCAGTCCAAACGCCCATGTTGGAAGGTCGACTGGTCAAACCATGACCAACTTAGAATTCTAATTGAACAATTATTTAGACAGCATGTAGGACAACAAAACCCTTCAGATAGATTAACTTTTCGTTCACAGTATAAGAGTAATCGGATTGTACAGTTACAGAAAACCCTGTTTTGAAAATTACGAAAACCCTCGTACGACGTGCGTCCCGCCATTTCGGGCGACGTGGTCGTGAACCGAAAGCATCGAAAGGTGCGTATCGGCTTCGTGGACGTGTGGGCTTTGACGTAATTCAAATTTGTCACGTGTGTAAGACGAATTTGATGCGTATCATCAAAATTTACCGTATCGGCTCTGTGTAAATTTTCTTACTTTGTGCACGTTCATCAGGTCGAGACAAAACTTACGCCAACAGGACCGTATCATTTTTCTGGTCTTGTATGCCAAGTTTCGTCCGATTCTGAGACAGTTGATCGGATCGCCGTTTGGGCCCCACTGATCCGATTCAACGGACGATTTTGTGCACGGCCCACCGGAATCCACAATTGGAATACTGTGGATTCGTATCATCAAACAAATTCGTAGACATGTAGTTTGATGACTTTAGAGACCATTGACCCTGGCACATTTTTTTGGTGCAAAGTGGGTCCAACGGCGGACACCGATTTGGTCCGAAATTACCGTTTTGCCTATGTGTGCAAAATTGGACTTAAAGACATGCAATCATAGCTAATTTGACTATTCTGAGAATCTTAGCAATGTTTATTCGGCTTTCGGAGACAGTTGTGATGATTTGGACTTTATGGCTTAGCAGTTGACTATATTTTGTTGGATCAGCGTGCAACCTCCAGACAAGATACCTTACCTCCCTCTACAGTTCATTACTCATGCTTACAGTTCCTTTACTTTATATATGTTAATAGTTAGTTCTCTAGTTGTTCATGATTACATGCTTATTTAGTCCCTATATCTTATATGTATCAGTTGGTTATTTCAGTTCTTGATTTGCATGCTTTACTTTAGACAGTGTTATGGTTTATTAGTCGCTTTTTATCGTTATCATGCTTGACTGGATGTCGTGGTTCTACCGGATTGGTTCCCTCTCATACCGTGTCGTGAGTCGTATCGTGTCATAGGATGTGTAAGTCATAACGGAACTGTTGTACCTTAAATTCTTTGAAGCTAACCTGCGAGTCCACACCAGGGGCGAGGGTTAGTAGTTATTTGTATCTTGATTTCGTGAAGCTAACCTGTGAGTCCACACTAGGGGCAAGGGTTAGTAGTTATCTGTTCTACACCTACGAGCCCACACCAGGGGCGAGGGTGATGCTAGCTGCGAGTCCACACTAGGGGCGAGGGTTAGTAGTTATCTGTTCTACACCTATGAGCCCATACTAGGGGTGAGGGTGTGCTAGCCTGTGAGTTCACACTCGGGGCGAGGGTTAGTAGTTATCTGTTCACAACCTGCAAGCCCACACTAGGGGCGAGGGTGATGCTAGCCTGCGAGTCCACACTAGGGGCGAGGGTTAGTAGCTATGTTCCATACCTGCGAGCCCATATAGGGGCGAAGGTGATGCTTGCCTGCGAGCCCACACTAGGGACGAAGGTGATACTAGCCTGCGAGTCCATACTAGGGCGAGAGTTAGTAGTTGTTCAAACCTGCGAGTTACACTAGGGACGAGGGTTTCAGTATTCGATTGGTTATCCATTGACATCGTGATATCGTGTTCTCTTGTTCTCCTCAGTAGTGTTTATGCGTAGTGGTTCTTCCAGTGTGTATAGTCGTATTTTCGTATTGATTGGACTTTACGTTTATTTCCAGTATTTTCATTGTTGCATGATAAACTGCTAGATAGGCATATTTTATGTATCTTGCTATGTCCCTGAGGACCTTATGATCTCTTCAGGTTTAGCGATTACATGGAGTTAGCTAGTGGTTCGGATGACAGATGTGATGATACGCTTGCGGGATTCAGGTATTGTTATTGTGTTATTATCCGCTCGTGCTTTCATACCTTATCATGAGATATCATATTTTTGATTCAGTTTTAGACTCTTGTTATTTTTTTAGAGTTATCGGACATACATGCTAGTGGGCTGTAGACACGACCCATAGTGTTCATTCATGTTTATTATTCTTATTGTGGATTGAGATATAGATCTACCTTTGCCATGATTTGGCGGGTATACCATAGCCTTGACAGCGTTACGTATCCGAGTCGGGCTAGAGTCCGTTCGATACGTAGATGGCTTGCTCACGAGCTCGCGTCCGAAAAGCGGGTACAGGTCGTGACAAGTTTTTTTGGTGGCCCATGCAGGTCAGAGCATATCGTATCGGTTACATAAGTGTACCGATACGAGCCTGCGATTATGACTAACCCTTAGAAATCTAATCCACTCTGCCTTGGAAATTCTCCTAAAATTCTCTACGTCCTTGAAAGCTCCATTTTCTCTCGATTATACTTCCTTGCTTCCTGTGCCATTGATTCTCGTCCCTTTTTATTTCGAGGTGACGAATGATCGTGCTGTCTAGGATTTACCAGAATTTCTTAAGTTATAGTATATATTGCTTGATTACTTAATTTTTGGTTGCTTGATAGCTAAAGAGGATTATAGAGCCATATGTCCTAGATAGCTGTTGGTAGTAAGTTTGACAACTAGTTGGAATGTTATAAGTTTTAGGACCTGTGTTTTGAAGAGTAGTATGACCAAAGGTGGGTAGAAGTCCTTGAGGTTTCGTAGTTACAAAATTGCTAGGAGAGAAGGATGTAAACTTTGAGGAATTAAATTTGAGGAGATTAAGGACTTTAAATTTTAAGGAATAGTTACAAATTAGAATTTCGAGGACGAAATTATTTTTAAGGTGGGTAGATTTGTAGCTCCCCTTCCCGAAAATTTGTGAAATATTTCTTTTTATTATTCATTTGTTTTAAATAGTAATTTTAGATTTTATAAATAATTAATTAGTTAATTATTACGGTAGTTGATTTTAGTCATGGTTAAGAATTAGAGTACAAGGTGACTAGAGATCGTGGCACGGATAGTGCAGTAACGTGCTTTGACTAGTATAGTCCTGGTAGGAAAGGCGGAGCCATATGTATGTCCTAACTAGGAAAACCAGGCCAAGTTATGACATGACCATTATAATAGTTTAATTATTCATTATTAATATATTTGACGTTAAGTGACCCAGTTGTACCAAACTGGTCTGGAGTTGACCCGAACCAAACCGAGCCCATGTAATTGTAGTGAGACCAAAGACGACCATGTAGGCATATATTGTGTGTGTACAAATAGTTCCTAAATTATTTTGGGTATTGATGTATTTTTAAATTATTTAAATATTTGTACAAAAATTAGTATTTTTGTATTAAATATTGTTTTACCATATTTGTACAATTTCTAGACCCAGATAAAGGTGAATAGTATAGATTCACCAAACCACTATTTAATTATTTAATTATTATTTTATTATTTTGTGGTGATTAAATAAATATATCTATTACTATTAGATATTATTAATATTGATTATATTTAATATTATATTGTTTGTATAAATTTGTGGTATATATAATATTATATATATATATATATATATATATATATATATATATTATATATATATATATATATATATATATATATATATATATATATATATATATATATATATTAAATTATAAATATATTTACCAGGATAAATATTGATTATATGGGCATGTAAATATATTTATAATTTTATATATATAATATATATATATATATATATATATATATATATATATATATATATATATATTTATAATTTATTAATATATACATATATATGTTATGTATAAATATATATGTGTATGTGTATGAATATATAAATATATTATATATGTATATGTGCATTTAATATAAATACATAATATATATATATATATATATATATATATATATATATATATATATATATATATATATATATATATATATATATATATATATATAGTGCATTTTAGAAATAAACCAAAACAAGCCTACAGGCCATGCTAAAACCCAAACAGTAGGGAACCCATCCCAGCCAATCCAAAGCCATTCCAGGCCAGCCCAAAGCCATGCCAGGCAACCCAGCCAAGGGGGGAGCCAGCCCGAGCCCTTACATATACACGCGTATATATGTGCACACCCGAGCGGAAACTGAGGGAGAGATCGGTAACAAAACCACTGCAAACGCAACCCTAGCCGCGCCACACTCTTTCCCTCCCATGGGCGACCTTTCCAGTCCTGGGTGTCGCCGCTGCGAGCCACCGTCGTCGGCGACAAGGCCGCGCATGCACACAAGCGCAGGCGAGCAGCAGCGATGTGCCGTAGCAGCGCCAAATTTTGAGGTATGATCCCTCTCGATACTCCACTATTTACGAACCAAAAATTGCTACGGAGAGCCTAGTTGACCCCCTTCAATCCTGTTCATGTAGAATTAATTCTACTGAACTATATCGATCAGAAGATCATAGCAAAAATCCCGAAAAACTATTCTAAACGGAACAACCCAGTCCAAACGCCCATGTTGGAAGGCCGACTCGGTCAAACCAATGACCAACTTAGAATTCTAATTGAACAATTATTTGGACAGCATGTAGGATAACAAAGCCCTTCAAATAGATTAATTTTTCGTTCACAGTATAATGAGTAATCGGATTGTAAAGTTACAAAAAAACGTGTTTTGAAAATCACGAAATCCCTCGATATGACGTGCGTCCCGCCATTTCGGGCGACGTGGTCGCAAACCAAAATTATCGAAAGGTGTGTATCAGCTTCGTGGACGTGTGGACTTTGACGGAATTCAATTGGTCGTGTGTGTGCGCGATAAATTTGATGCGTATCCGTCGAAATTCACCGTATCAACCTCTGTGCAAATTTTCTAATTACTTTGTGCACGTTTATCAGATCTAGACGAACTTGCGCCAACAAGACCATATCATTTTTTTGGTCCTGTATGCCAAGTTTTGTCCAATTCTGAGACAGTTGATCGAATCGCCGTTTCGCGGGCCCCACGATCCGATTCAACGAGCAATTTTGTGCACGGTCCACGGAATCCATAATTGGACATACCGTTGGGTTCATATCATCAAAACAAATTTATAGACATGTATTTTGATGACTTTAGAGACCATTGACCCAAGCGCGCTTTTCGGTGCAAATCGGGTCCAACGGCGGACACCGTTTTGGCCCAAAATTACCGTTTTACCCCTGTGTCCAGAATTGGACTTAAGGACAGGCAATCCTAGCTAATTTGACTATTCTGAGAATGTTGGCAATGTTTGTTCAGCTTTTGGAGACAGTTGTGATGATTTGGACTTTATGGCTTAGCAGTTGACTATATTTTGTTGGATCAGCGTGCAACCTCCATGCAAGATACCTTGCATCCCTCTACAGTTCATTACTCATGCTTACAGTTCCTTTACTTTATATATGTTAATAGTTAGTTCTCTAGTTGTTCATGATTTACATGCTTATTTAGTCCCTATATCTTTATATGTTATCAGTGGTTATTTCAGTTCTCTTGATTTGCATGCTTTACTTTAGACAGTATTTACTGGTTTATTAGTCATATTATTATCATTATCATGCTTGACTGGATGTCGTGGTTCTTCCGAATTGGTTCCCCTCGTATCGTGTCGTGTGAGTCATATCATGTCATAGGATGTGTAAGTCATAACGGAACTGTTGTACCTTAAATTTTTTGAAGCTAACCTGCAGTCCACACCAGGGACGAGGGTTAGTAGTTATTTATATTAATTTTGTGAAGCTAACCTGTGAGTCCACACTAGGGGCGAGGGTTAGTAGTTATCTGTTCCACACCTCCGAGCCTACACCAGGGGCAAGGGTGATGCTAGCCTGCGAGTCCACACTAGGACGAGGGTTAGTAGTTATCTGTTCCACACCTACGAGCCCACACTAGGGGCGAGGGTGATGCTAGCCTGCGAGTTCACACTCGGGGCGAGGGTTAGTAGTTATCTGTTCCACACGTGCGAGCCCATACTAGGGACGAGGATGATGCTAGCCTGCGAGTCCACACTAGAGGCGAGGGTTAGTAGTTATCTGTTCCACACCTGCGAGCCCACACTAGGGGTGAGGGTGATGCTGGCCTGTGAGCCCACACTAGGGACGAGGGTTAGTAGTTATCTATTCCACACCTGCGAGCCCACACTAGAGGCGAGGGTGATGCTAGCCTACGAGTCCACACTAGGGTGAGGGTTAGTAGTTGTTCAAACCTGCGAGTCCATACTAGGGACGAGGGTTTGAGTATTCGATTGGTTATTCGTTGACATCGTGATATCTTGTTCTCCTCCAGCAGTTCGTTTATGTGTAGTGATTCTTCCAGTCGTGTATAGTCGTATTTTCGTGTTGATTGGACTTTTCTTGTTTATTTTTATTGTTGCATCATAAACTGCTAGATATGCATATTTTTATGTATCTTGTTATGTCCTCTGAGGACCTGATGATCTCTTCAGGTTTAGCGATTGTATGGAGTTAGCTAGTGGTTCTGGATGACAGATGTGATAATACGCTTGCGGGATTCAGGTATCGTTATTGTGTTTATTATCCACTCGTGCTTTCATAACTTATCATGAGATATCATATTTCTTGATTCAGTTTTAGACTCTTGTTATTTTCTTTAGAGTCTTATCGGACATATATGCTAGTGGGCTGCAGACCATGACCCATAGTGTTCATCATGTTTATTATTCTTATTGTGGATTAAGATATAGATCTACCTTTGCCATGATTTGGTGGTATACCATAGCCTTGACAGCGTTTACGTATCTGAGTCGGGCTGGAGTCTGTTCGATACGTAGCTGGCTTGCTCACGAGCTCGCATCTGAAAAGCTGGTACAGGTCGTGACAAGCCTGGAGAGATGATCTAGTGGTTAGACGAGACGTCCCTGCTTTAAGAGATAGCATATGATTGATTTCAGGATTGATATAATGAATCAAACATGTGAGATTGAATTCATTATCACGAGGCTTGACTGAAATACATATATTTCGAGGACGCCTTAAATATGTACACGTTCCAACTAAGTGATACGTTGAATTCAAGTAAGACTAGAGGAACGACAAAGTATCGTGGATTTTGAAATTGTGTTTCGAAGAAATGTTAATGGTAGTGCGGTCATTAGATTTGAGACGAACTTGAATGTTGGTTGATCGGGTGGTTTACCTAGAACTGAGATTGTCCGTGTGCGCAATGAGTGTAAGTTACCAAAGTTGAGATATAGTTGTTCATGTCGAAAGATAACCAAAGCACGAGCGTGGCTCGATTGAAAAAGGTATAAGAAGTATGTGTGCGAGAATTGTTGGATATTGAATCATGTATAAGTCGATAAGTGTACTCAGTTAGTTTCGTGGACGAAAATTTTTCTGAGTGGTGTATAAGGTAATACCCCGTCCCGTTCAGTTCAATGGAGGAATCGAAACGCTAACGGCGTTTGGACTTAGCCATGTAACGGCTTGCTCGAAGACCCGTACGGTCGAGGCGACTCCTTGTTCAGGGGGTGGCTTCGGTGAACTTGCCTTAGCTTGGCCTTCACACTAATAAACAATATTTCAAATGCACAAGGAGGCTTGATAATAAAGAGACGAATCCATATAGCTAAGAGAATAATCCCAACTTGGGTCGGATTGAGTTAGAATATGGAAAGGTCCCACGGTCGGCTTAGAAGTGTTGCACGAGGTGCTTTCAAAATGACACTCGATCCTTCGTCCCGTGGCTTGGAAGAAGAAAATTTGGTTTAAACTGCCACGAAGTTATGGACTTAGCCTAAGTCGTAGGCGTCGCACGTATGAATGCTTGATAAAGCATGCACGGTCCATCATCCAAGGCTTGCATAGCCTTGCCCGTCCCATGGATTAAGTTATTGTACGAGTAAGTTAGGCAAGAGTTATATTGGACTATCGAAGTTATAGTAAGCATTGTCCTGCTCTTTCTACGGTTGTCAAAGTTACTTAGTCCCACGATCTCAGGGCTCGTCATATAAAGTATGACTTAGGCAATAACGTCACATAGAACACAAGTCAGTTTAAGGCATGAGCCACGGTCGGCACTATGAAAAGTTAGCCACGGTCTATGGCACTTAAGGAACACATTTTCTTCAAGTTAAGTAGAAGGCTATACGATAGTCATTCCCTGGGTTTCAAAGAAAGAAAAGTTCATGCGACCGTTTGTCGCCGAGGCAGTCTCATATTTTGGGAGTCTCCAAGGATGCACGTTTTGTATCGTATGATTTTGATGCATATTTTGCATCGTATGGCTCCAATGCACGTTTTACATGATATGGTTTCGAATATGTTTTGCTAAGTATGGTTCTAGTCGTACCTCAAAGTAGGCCATGCATTTACGTAAGTCTAGGTGTTCTCGTAGGTGCGTGGTCATGGACAACTTATCGACAAGGATTTCTTCCTCGACTGGTATTACGCCGGGGCGTCGAGGCTAGTCGACCTAGGGGAAGACGTTATAGCAGCACTGGATTATACTGCGTGGGTAGTCGGGGTTTTCTATGGGGCTAGATACCTTGCATTGAAAGACCCGCCGCCTACCAGAGCTATGTCCACGATGGCTTGGATTGCCAATGACTTTCTATAGATAAGTTGGTGTGCTGAGCGGCAATCCACATGCACGGTGTCGGTTGATTCAAAGAAAGTATAAGCACGACACATTTGAGTTAAGAAGGTATGCACGGTTGCAACCCAATGTGGAGCCTAAAATTTAGCTAAGCAAGACACGTAATTCGGCACAAGATGTAACATCGAGTAATAAGTCATCGGCATAGAGTTGCATAAGTTGGAATGGAGTACCTTCGAGTTAAGTCAAGACGGGCCATAGGGCAATTTTGGTTAAGTCATGTTGAATTGTGAGGCACGGCCTTGATACGTTATGGCATGACCACATTGTTACGGCACAAGTATAGGCAAGTTACTAAGTGGCGAGGCACTGCCTCGATTATGTTATACGAAGGGATTTATGGCACGACCAAGTTATTGCGTACCAAATATGGGCCGAAAGGCATGCACGGGTCATGAAGAAAACGTTGTTGGCACGAGAAGGTCTAGAGGCAAAGTAAGAGTAAGTTGTTGGTGCAAGGCACGGTAATGGTCTAGAGACACAAAATAAGGCCAGAGTTATCACAACCCGCCCCATAGAGTAAGGGCACGAGAGCGTAATAACACCCAGCCTACGCCGCAGTGTCGGCGGTAGAACGCTGTTCTAGGTCATGAACTATAACTAACATAATATGAATACTCTCCATAAGGAGGCCAACACAGAGGTACAACTCAATCACAATCTAGAGATAGAATATGGCACGATAAAATAGATAAGAGAATCCTCAACTGAGGTACAACAGAATAAAATAACAAGGTCCCAACATCACTAAAATAACAACTCTAAAAATAAAGGCAACAGCTAAACATGAAAAGAAGAACAGTCTAAGCTATCTACACTATACAAGGTATCATCCTGAGCAGCTGCCTGAACCTCCCCAGGGGTCCAGGTCGCGAGTGTCAACTAAGCAAGCTCCAAGTAAGGGGGTGCAGGGTTCCTCATCATCCTCTGTAAAATTTTCAACAGGTCCAGTCAGGACAGGAACGAGTACAACTCATCAAGAAATCCCAAGTAAATGACAGAGAACTATAAAGCAGTTATAGACAGTTTTATTGATGAATATGGCAGTTTATATACAGGTGATGGTATGGAGAACAGATAAGATACAAGGAAAGTAAGAACTAAAATAAGAGAAGAATGATGGCAATGAAGACTGTAAAATAAATCTAGCTGAACTAAAGTAACATAATAAGTCCAGAATGTAAATGTAAACAAGTACAAAACCCAAATAAATCCAGACAACATGAATCTGATACCAGGTGGTTCCAGTACAAGATGAGTCCGGTATAAGGTGAGTCCAGTTGGTGATCAAAGGTTCCAGGGTGAGTCCAGCCTATACTCAACAGTGTGTTTTAAAATATCGGGATCGACATGTGAATGGCTATAGGTAATACGACACACGCACACTCGGCCAAGTGTGGGATGGCTATCGTTCCAGTATAATTCCAAGGGAGTGGTTCCAGTATTTGGAAATGTTCACATGTCTACTCCAATATTTCCCTGCCCACAAGTACAAGTGAATCCAAAAAATGACACAAGAATCGAGATGAGTCCAGCCAAACATAATGATACCAGCAAAAGATTCCAGAGTGATTCCAGTAGGTGGTTCCAGTAGTGATTCCAGAAGGTGATGCCAGTAGTGATTCCAGAAATAGAGGCCAGATAATATGGTATGTGTGTCGCATACATGAATCCAGAAATATCCATACGTGTTATAATAATCACATAAAACTAACTAGAACTGAAGTACAGTAATTGACAAGTAAATGAAAGAACTATCAGAGAATGTACTCGCCTGATGTCTGAATGTCCAAAGTAAATATACTGTCCGATGAGAGGTGTCTGGCTCCTAATCAGAACAGCACAAGTCACAACAAGTCCAAAATGACAATATAAAGTTCTACTATGCATTCTATATGATTCTAGGTCAATCTAGACCAAAGTCAACTCTTGGTCAACTTGGTCAACCCTGAAAGTCAAACCTAGGTCAACTATGGTCAAACTAGGTCTAACAAGTCTAAATTAGGTCAAACAAGTTATTTTAGGTCAAAAAACTAAGTATATGCAAATCAAGTGTCCGAGATAGCTAACTCATAGCCTAAGTCACTTGCTAAACCAAGCACAAAACTAAACCATAAGCTAACAAGGCACACAAACTTAGTCATATAATGTATATATATTATTCACATTCACATATTTATATACTAGATATATATAGGAAAGCTATATATATAGGCACATAATATATATATATATATATAATATAATATATATATATATATATATATATATATATATATAGAGAGAGAGAGAGAGAGAGAGAGAGAAAGAGAGGTAAAAGAGTAGTGAGTATGTGTGTGTTTGGCATGTGTGTGAAAGGATATGTGTTAATGTTCTAAAATTTAGTGATAGGTAGGTGTATGTGACATGGGATACATGATGTCAAAGGGTGTATGAATGCATGTGTGTAAAAGGTTATAGGTTAACTCAGTTTATAGAAATACATACATACATACTTACCTTGTATACATGCATACATACATATCATGTATATTACATTTACATGATACATACATGTATACTTGTATTATATTATACTTACATTCATGCATATTAGATACTTGTATTTATATTAACATATTGCAAACATTCATTTATTCATGCATCTATGCATTACCTACATTTTATACATATACATTGTATATCATTCTTTCATTCATGCATTGCTTATATGATTATATTAATAGAATTCTTACATGCTTGTATTCAACCATATATATAAATTAATGTAGAGAATATATGTCATATATATCATTTATTCATCTAATATATCATGCATTACATACTATATTCATTTAATATCCATACTACATAGGCTCATAGGTTACACAAAATGCATATATCGTATAGTCACTCTTCTACTTAAAACCAATACTATACCAATTGGGTATTTATTAAATTCTAGGATTAAAGTATGTTGTAGCTCTTCGTGTTAGCTTTCCGAAACTTTAAACGGATCGTATTTCGTGTCCGGAAGCTCCGAAATCGCGAAATACCGAAACACGTTCATCTTTCGTACAGCTGACACTCAAATAATTCTACAGAAAGTTACAGAAAGAATTTGGCTTATTAAAATATATTTGGAAATCTAACTTCGATACGGTTCTTTTAAAAAAATGGGAGATAAATCGAAGTTTTAAGCTAAAAGTTATGACATTTCTAAGTTGCTATTCCTACTAAAAACGTGGATAAAAATTATGACGAATTTGGGTAGTTTGAGACAAAAGAACAAGTATAAACATAATATCAAGAACTCACTCTCTACACTAATATATATATGAGACACTATAGAACACTCCAATACAAAAATATGAGATTAAACATGTAATATTCATTCATACATAACAACAACACATAGCGTGTCCAAATTTGGGGTTTTCCCACATGGACACAACCACAACACAAAGGACACTCCTATGACCTCCAAATGGACACGAAATGGACACAAATGGAGATACAACCATGGGGTCATTCCTATTGGTTCAAAATAGACCTATATGCATGAGAAAATGAAAAGAAGAAGGGATTTATACCTCCCGGTAGATCGAATCGAAGAAAAGTCTTCCCGGAGCGACACCGACACGTAGAGATTCCAAAAGGACACGAACGAGCTCCGAATCCTCCCAAACTTGGGTAGCTTCTCCTTGGCTAGAATGGAGAAGGAAAGAAGAAGATTTGGTGGCGAAATGGAAGGATTTGGTGGAGAAATTGCTAGGGATTGCTCTCTAGAAATTTGGGAAAGAATAAGAGAGGAGTGGATGAGAATAATGAAATGAACTTGAGCCTATCCTCTCCCAAAGTGGCTGGCCATATGGGGCTATTGTCCTATTATGGTAAGGTCCAAAATGCCCCCACTAACCTATTCTATTAGTATTAGAAAGGGCTAATTGGTTAGGGCTAAATTAGTCATTCTAAAGTCTCTAATCACACTAACCTTATCCATAATAATTAGTCTAACCTCTAACTAAAATTAATATCATGTGGACTAAAATTAATATCATGTGGGCCATGCCTAACTAGTGTGTGGGTCCGCTAAAGTCAATACTACTCCGGTCCCCGTTTCAAGTCGGATTGAGCTGAAATTCGAACCCGACTCAAATAATCCCAAAACAATATCATAAATATAAAATAAATTTTAAAAATACAAAATGACAAAAATACCCCTGTTCCTGAAAACTGGGGGTGACTAATTTCCTCGAAATTAAAACCAAACAATAGTAAAATGTCAAAATCACAAGTCATAATTTTAAATAGTTTAAAAATGATTAAAAATCACCAAAAAAATCATAATATGAAATAATAATCAATATAATAATTATAATTACAAAATTTCAAAATTATCCTCATCTGGAAAACTGGGTGTTACAATCCTACCCACCTTATAAAATTTCGTCCTCGAAATTAAGATGATCGCACCCTCTTCTATGTCAACATAGTCAAGGGTCAATCACTAGTCAATTCTCAACATCTAAGTACTTGGTCATCAACTGGTCAACTTCTTAGGGTTTTACCTATGCTAGCTATCTAGGTGTTGGCAACTAGAATTTAGCAAAAGAGAAACTCTATAAATAGACTAGCTCTTAACTTCCCAATCCTATCAAGTCACCTATAACTAAATACCTACAAGCTAAGCACATGAATACCAAATACCACATATATATATGCTCAGAACAACAACCCATCACATATATCCTAAGTATATCATCTATATATACATGACTGATCAACCAAGGGTTAAGGCAGACTAAACTTATAAGGGTCTGAAACAATGCTTAGAACTAGGCTAAGGATGAATGGTCTGAATCAAGGGGACATGGTATCTGAAGGGTCTGACATTGACTATAAAGGTGATCAACACAAAGGAACTCAACACGAGAAGAGAACTGAAACTAAAATGGAAAACTGAACCAAGTATAAGCTAAACAACATGTTTGTAACCCTATGCAACAATGGCCTATAGATACCAACTAACCTATATCCCATATGCCAATATCATCTGCAATCTATCTATACAAATAGACCTCTCAGTCTTAGGTGAAACTACAACTATACTCAAAGACAGGCTCTGGTCATGGGTGCCTCACTGGAAAAGGTAAGGGAAGGTAGTAATAATCATCAAGGCAGTAAGGCATACTAACATCCTATGTGTAACTGGTATTATAGATAACAGGAGAATTATCTGCAATGGGTTACTATTCTAACACCAATGCTAACTATCACCTCTAGGGTACAGACACTCTACAAGTCATCATACCATTATACTATGAAGGAACTACCTAGAATAAGCTCTACAAAACTAAATATTCCTACTCCTAAGTCATTTATAACAATCAAAAGGGTATGATGTTTAAACCTTCTCAAGATACAATCTGTTAATCATATGCGTCTGTCCAAAATCATGTTGTCCAGAGTCTCATCATGCTAGTGAGCAAGGCTACGATAATCACAGAGTCCTTGACTAAGGTACGTACCTCTAGGTTCATGGTATTTAAAATTTTCGCACTGCCGCATGCGACGGCAAAAACCTTAAATTCCCATATCCGAGAATACATCCAAAATCTGACTACATGTCCTTACTATGCCAACTAACACGACTATCGAGGATTCTAGATCCCATGATTAGGCGACCTAGCCCATATGATTTTCTCAGAAAAAAACAAACACAACAAAAGAGTAACATGACAAAGTTAATCAATCAACAAGGAACAGATGGAATCGGATTTCAAGGTAATTATAAAAGACAATTGCGGGAATAGAATTGAGAAGAACGAAACTTGCAGCAAGATCTCCAATGGTCTGTGCATCCTCGACTATCCTGACGATAGCTCACCCTGCTGGTTTTCTCCAGCCTGATGCTGATACTGTACAAATCTCTGCTGATGCTGCATGAATCGCTGCTGCTGAGAGAAACCAGAAACAAAGGAAAAAGTCTCTGTACATACGGAGGTGCACCTCCAATGTAGCAGAAACGCCAACCTGAGTCGGCACAACAGAAGCTGCGGTCTCGAGGCCCTGATGAACAGGACAAGAGGTGGCCAGCCTCTCGATAGTATCCCCCAAACCGAAGCGATGAGATCGTGTCTTCATAACCATCATGAAGACAGATCAAAACAAGAAGCAATTTCTGAGAATGAAGCGAAAATTCAAAGGAGAACAGTTTATATTCAAGGGAAGTCAATAAGCAATAATTTTAGACAAAAGGAATCGAATTAAGAGTTTTTCCTAATGTGATTGAGTACCTCCAAAATATCCTAATCCTACTGCAGGCTGTAGTGATACTCTAGTTCGAATACCACTACATAAACTCGACCTGCATGGGCCACCACTAAAACGTGTCACGACCCGCACCCTAGAGTAAGGGCACGAGAGCGTAACAACGCCCAGCCTACGCCACAGTGTCGGCGGTAGAACGCTGTTCTAGGTCATGAACTATAACTAACATAATATGAATACTCTCATAAGGAGGCCAACACAGAGGTACAACTCATCACAATCTAGAGATAGAATATGGCACGATAAAATAGATAAGAGAATCCTCAACTGAGGTACAGCAGAATGAAATAACAAGGTCCCAACATCACTAAAATATACAACTCTAGAAAATAAAGGCAACAGCTAAACATGAAAAGAAGAACAGTCTAAGCTATCTACACTATACAAGGTATCATCCTGAGCAGCTGCCTAAACCTCCCCAGGGGTCCAGGTCGCGAGTGTCAACTAAGCAAGCTCCAAGTAAGGGGGTGCAGGGTTCCTCATCATCCTCTGTAAAATTTTCAACAGGTCCAGTCAGGATAGGAACGAGTACAACTCATCAAAAAATCCCAAGAAATGACAGAGAACTATAAAGCAGTTATAGACAGTTTTATTGATGAATATGGCAGTTTTATATACAGGTGATGGTATGGAGAACAGATAAGATATAAGGAAAGTAGGAACTAAAACAAGAGAAGAATGATGACAATAAAGACTGTAAAATAAATCTAGCTGAACTAAAGTAACATAATAAGTCCAGAATGTAAATGTAAACAAGTGCAAAACCCAAGTAAATCAGACAACATGAATCTGATACCAGGTGGTTCCAGTACAAGATGAGTCCGGTATAAGGTGAGTCCAGTTGGTGATCAAAGGTTCCAGGGTGAGTCCAGCCTATACTCTAACAGTGTGTTTTAAAATATCGGGATCGACATGTGAACGGCTGTAGGTAATACGGTACATCGCACACTCGGCCAAGTGTGGGATGGCTATCGTTCCAGTATAATTCTAAGGGAGTGGTTCCAGTATTTGGAAATGTTCACATGTCTACTCCAATATTTCTCCGTCCACAAGTACAAGTGAATCCAGAAAACGACACAAGAATCGAGATGAGTCCAGCCAAACATAATGATACCAGCAAAAGATTCCAGAGTGATTCCAGTAGGTGGTTCCAGTAGTGATTCCAGAAGGTGATGCCAGTAGTGATTCCAGAAATAGAGGCCAGATAATATGGTATGTGTGTCGCATGCATGAATCCAGAAATATCCATACGTGTTATAAGAATCACATAAAACTAACTAGAACTGAAGTACAGTAATTGACAAGTAAATGAAAGAACTATCAGAGAATGTACTCGCCTGATGTCTGAATGTCCAAAGTAAATATACTGTCCGATGAGAGGTGTCTGGCTCCTAATCAGAACAGCACAAGTACAACAAGTCCAAAATGACAATATGAAGTTCTACTATACATTCTATATGATTCTAGGTCAATCTAGACCAAAGTCAACTCTTGGTCAACTTGGTCAACCCTGAAAGTCAAACCTAGGTCAACTATGGTCAAACTAGGTCTAACAAGTCTAAATTAGGTCAAACAAGTTATTCTAGGTCTAAATAAAAGTATATGCAAATCAAGTGTCCGAGATAGCTACTAACTCATAGCCTAAGTCACTTGCTAAATCAAGCACAAAACTAAACCATAAGCTAACAAGGCACACAAACTTAGTCATATAATGTATATATTATTCACATTCACATATTTATATACATAGATATATATAGGAAAGCTATATATATAGGCACATACATATATATATATAATATATATATATATATATATATATATATATATTATATAGAAAGAGAGGTAAAAGAGTAAGTGAGTATGTGTGTGTTTGGCATATGTGTGAAAGGATATGTGTTAATGTTCTAAAATTTAGTGATAGGTAGGTGTATGTGACATGGGATACATGATGTCAAAGGGTGTATGAATGTATGTGTGTAAAAGGTTATAGGTTAACTCAGTTTATAGAAATACATACATACATACTTACCTTGTATACATGCATACATACATATCATGTATATTACATACATGATACATACATGTATACTTGCATTATTATACTTACATTCATGCATATTAGATACTTGTATTTATATTAACATATTGCAAACATTCATTTCATTATGCATCTATGCATTACCTACATGTTTTATACATATGCATATTGTATATCATTCTTTCATTCATGCATTGCTTATATGCATTATATTAATAGCATTCCTACATGCTTGCATTCAACATATATATAAATTAATGTAAGAGAATATATTCATATATATATCATTTTATTCATCTAATATATCATGCATTACATACTCTATATCATTTAATATCCATACTACATAGGCTCATAGGTTACACAAATGCATATATCGTATAGTCACTCTTCTACTTAAAACCAATACTGTACCAATTGGGCATTTATTAAATTTAGGATTAAAGTATGTTGTAGCTCTTCGTGTTAGCTTTCCGAAACTTTAAACGGATCGCATTTTCGTGTCCGAAAGCTCCCGGAATTGCGAAAATACCGAAACACGTTCATCTTTCGTACAGCGGACACTCAAATAATTCTATAGAAAGTTACACAAAGAATTTGGCTTATTAAAATATATATTTGGAAAGCTAACTTCGATACGGTTCTTTTAAAAAAAAGGGAAGATAAATCGGAGTTTTAAGCGAAAAGTTATGACATTTCTAAGTTGCTATTGCTACTAAAAACGTGGATAAAAATTATGACGAATTTGGGTAGTTTGAGACAAAAGAACACAAGTATATAACATAATATATCAAGAACTCACTCTCTACACTAATATATATGAGACACTATAGAACACATCTCCAATACAAAAATATGAGATTAAACATGTAATAATTCATTCATACATAACAACAACACATAGTGTGTCCAAATTTGGGTTTTCCCACATGGACACAACCACAACAAAGACACTCCTATGACCTCCAAATGGACACAAAATGGATACAAATGAGATACAACCATGGGGTCATTCCTATTGGTTCAAAATAGACCTATATGCATGAGAAATGAAAATGAGAAGGAATTTATACCTCCCGGTAGATCGAATCGAAGAAAGTCTTCCCGGAGCGACACCGACACGTAGAGATTCCAAAAGGACACGAACGAGCTCCGAATCCTCCCAAACTTGGGTAGCTTCCTCCTTGGCTAGAATGGAGAAGGAAAGAAGAAGATTTGGTGGCAAAATGGAAGAATTTGGTGGAGAAATTGCTAGGGATTGCTCTCTAGAAATTTGGGAAGAACAAGAGAGGGAGTGTGGATGAGAATAATGAAATGAACTTGAGCCTATCCTCTCCCAAAGTGGCTGGCCATATGGGGCTATTTGTCCTATTATGGTAAGGTCCAAAATGCCCCCACTAACCTATTCATTAGTATTAGGAAAGGGCTAATTGGTTGGGGCTAAATTAGTCATTCTAAAGTCTCTAATCACACTAACCTTATCCATAATTAGTCTAACCTCTAACTAAAATTAATAATGTGGACTAAAATTAATATCATGTGGGCCATGCCTAACTAGTGTGGGTCCACTAAAGTCAACACTACCCCGGGTCCCCGTTTAAGTCGGATTGAGCTGAAATTCGAACCCGACTCAAATAATCCCAAAACAATATCATAAATAATAAAATAAATTTAAAAATACAAAATGATAAAAATACCCCTGTTCCTGAAAACTGGGGTGACTAATTTCCTCGAAATTAAAACCAAACAATAGTAAAATGTTAAAATCACAAGTCATAATTTTAAATAGTTTAAAAATGATTAAAAATCACCAAAAAATCATAATATGAAATAATAATCAATAAATAATAATTATAATTACAAAATTTTAAAATTACCCTCTGGAAAACTGGGTGTTACAAAGTTTATGTTCTAAAATTGATCCTAAGGCAAGAATAAAAAGACAATCGTAAAAGGATATGTTGCACAAAGTAAATAAACGTGTTGGTTTTGTATGGGTGGGCGAGGAGCTCACTCCACCAGTACAGTTGAGTACTGACACCCACACAGTATTTATGTGCAGGCACAGGTAGAAGCTCGTTGGCGCGGAGCCCACTTGGATGCGTCGAGGCACGGAGTTCCTTAGCATTTCGAGGCATGCAACCGCATAGAGTCTGGACTTATACGGGACATAATGTATGGACATCACCTATCTGAAGCATCTGCTGGCTCGTCAAATTGTACTGAGAGATGAGAGAGAGCAGAGTGACTTGTACTGAATGAAAAGTGAGCTTGATTGATTGTAATCATGGCCTCGTGCCACAATTGTAATCTTTATTTCAATATCAATAAAGAGAATTTTGAATGACTTGTGTTTTGCTTTAAGTTTTCGCTACTGTTTATTCAATATTTCTGCTTGGGACTTCTGTGCGACGACCCCCGTCGCTTAGCCTGTAATCGGCATTATGGAACCTGTCTTGCGTGAGCATAATCTAGGCTCACGCGCATCGCGCCTTAGCGAGGACGATCGATCTTACGAGACCGGGGCGTGACATAATGGTATCAGAGCACGGCTTTCCATCCTTGGACTTTCGATTGAATTCTTTAACTCTGATGTTGTTTTCGCGATTGATATCGTTAGTGCGCTCTCTCAATGTTCCGCGGGATGTCCATACAATAAGTTTATGTAATTTGTAAATCGTATGAGAATAGTTTTTCACAAAATAAAGGATGGTTCACGTAAAGCATGGTTGGCTAAGTCGGGCTGGACGTATACACCAAAATTGCGTTGACCTTAGCAAAGTCGTATTCGGGATTCAAAATGTGTCATACAAGAATGAGTTAGTCTCGATTCAAAAAAGTATTGGTTAGTTGCGATAGAGGTGCTATCGTAAATCGATATCGTCAATGATATAGATGGAACGTGCTTGAAATTGAGGAATGGTTCGAACAGAGATTCAAAGAAATTGATGGTGTGAATGATAGTTTTAAGAATTTGTCGAATGACTTCATCTCTGAGTGGTGTATGGGATAGCCTCAGGGATGTCGATCGATTGAGGATACGGGGTGCCAATGAGTCTATCAGCAAGCATCGCATGTATGCAAAGCCTTAGATTGAGTATCATTGAGTAAGTTATAATCTTAAAGTTTATGACGAGTTATTTCGAACAAACTAGAAATAACGTGCACAAAAAAAATTGAATTGCACAAGTATGAATTGTGAATATGATTGAGTAGGTAGATTGAATTGAGGAAAAGTTAAGGTGTACGAATGGATGAATCGATCGAGAAATCAATATGAATCGTATACAAAAAGTTAGCACGATTGGATGATAGCGTGCATGGAAAAGATTCAAATATTTGAGATTGACTATAAAGATTGGAACAGATGTTGCTCGATAATTTGAGTTAGCATAGATTGAGGAATTTTAAGAAAATATGTTGCTCGATGACTTAAGATAGACGGATGAACATATGTGATTATGGATTTGAACGAATTTTGATCTTGAATATCGAAGAGATTGTGGTATATCTAATTCGGATGATAGCATCGATTGCATGACTCAAAATTCGTTGTAAATGATGATTATCAGGTTACGTATGTCATCGATGGTATTGAGGCATTTCAAAGATTGATATGCGATAACTCGGGGGTACTCTGATTCGAGGAATGACGATCGTGTAAAGTGTTATTATTTTGGATGGATGCTATACTTGAGATTTTGATTGGAATGAATGCTTGGATTTATGGCACGAAGTTTCTTGGTATTTTGAGGCGTGCAACCGCATGGAGTCTGGACTTATACGGGACATAGTGTATGGACATCGCCTATCTGAAGCATCCGTTGGCTCGTTAAATTGTACTGAGAGATGAGAGAGAGCAGAGTGACTTGTACTGAAAGAAAAGTGAGCTTAAATGATTGTAATCATGGCCTCGTGCCACAATTGTAATCTTTATTTCAATATCAATAAAGAGCATTTTGAATGACTTGTGTTTTGCTTTAAGTTTTTGCTGCTGTTTATTCAATGTTTTTGCTTGGGACTTTTGTGCGATGACCCCCGTCGCTTAGCCTGTAATCGGCCGTTATGGAACCTGCCTTACGTGAGCACAATCTAGGCTCACGCGACTTCGCGTCTTAGCGAGGACGATCGGTCCTACGCGACCGGGGCATGACATCTATGTTGGGCACATACGGAAGCATTTGCCAACCCACCTGATCAAAACCTACCCCCCGTCTAACGGACACCAACCACAAAAGGAAGACAAGTATATGGCAGTGGCGTACGTCACCTGAACAAATTCCAACCTTTAATAACTCAGATGAAATTAATTGACAGAACTCACGTTGAACCCTTTGCCTAATAGGTTCAACCCCCTCACAACTCTCAAGAAGAAAAACAGAAGATTACAATTGAGATCACTCACCAACCCATAGCAATCTCCCTAACCGAAGTTGATGACTCATCGATTAGATCTTCTTCTTCCTTCTGTCTTGGATGACGAAGTTCTAAGAGAAAAGTATGGACTTTTTCTTAGATTTTTTTGTGGACGAGCATCCCGAATCTCTACTTTGTGCCTTTTCTTTGTGCCTCCACCCTCACCTCATATGATTAAGATGAGAAACCTAATTGTAGGGTTAGAAGGCCTCGTTTGGTTCATGGATTTAAGGAAACAGGAAAGAAAAGTTGTTCCTTTCTTTTGTTTGGTAGCCACAAACTTGGGAATCAATTTCCTGACAAGAGGAAAAATGAGAGGGAATATGGTTCCACTCATGACCCATGAGATTGATTTTTCCCTCCTCCTTTTCCAATATTTATTACAAAAAATTATGACAAAACTAACCATGTGTTATTGTTTATTTTACCATAACTCCTCGTATTCTGGGTTCCTTTGGATTTTCATAATATCATTTTTATTTTAAAAGATAAGGATATTATTGGAACATTGATATATTTTTGCTTTCCTTTCCTGCACCAACCAAACACTGGAAAGAAAATCAAATGGTCTTTCCTAGGTGGTTTCCTTGTTTTACCAAACAGCGGAAAGGAAATGTGACATGAATTCTACTTTCCCATTCCCATGGAAAGTACAAAGGAATCAATTTCCCTTCCGTGAACCAAACGAGGCCTAAAAGTAGTCCACCATCAGATCTGGACGTCCACCAACAACAAACGGTGTAGATTATATCCCATTACTAATTATGGACGTCTAAATATGGTCAAATTAAATATTTGATACAAATTTGTGAATCTAATTAAATCACATATTTAATGTAGATTTCCAAATCATATCAAATTAATTTTTTTACCATATTTGGGCTCTAAAAGTTGCTCTTACCAAATATGGACTGGAATCCAACAATCTCTTCCTCTAGTCTGATGATAGGGTATTGATTCCGTGGCTCCTTAACTGGACTCCATGCATGTCATCCCACGACAGTGTTCATGCTCGCCTATGCCATTGATCTCCGATCCCTCGAACTACTTTACATTTTTTTCTCCAGCTCCTCGACCGTCACATCGATGCTAGCTTCCATGTGTAGCACCTCATGCACGACTGGGATCCTGCCGATATCAATGACATGACCAAGACCAAAGTCCTTGATGATCAGCCTCACCGTAAGTCTTGGCTGCATGTCCCGACTTCTATCTTCCACAGGAAAGTATTAACGTTTCGACGAGCTTTTTCACCCTTGGCTGGCCTAACCAAGCGGACGGTACGGTTCTCACAAGATTCGAACTCCTGAATCTGTCCACCTTTATTTTCGAACTTGAAGCTCCCCCATACACATGCGTCCTCAAACAGAATATCACGTACTGTGCATGTCATCGATGACCCACAACTTCCTCTGAACTATGTGAATGATGATGCTTCCCGCCTTAGATTGAGTTTGCTACAAATCTTGATCTCCTCATTGGCTTCGAACTGCTGAAACCGATGTCACTCCATAAAGCTTTGGCAAATCACATGTTGCCAAAACTAGATCCGTAGAGCAACCCCCATCTAGAGATCGACTAGTTGTCATGGACCGACAGACTGACCCTCAATCTTTGACTCATCACCATCCGTCACTTTGTCTCGGCGAACCGACATCCTCTGTATCCCTCAAAGCATCTAGAAGACCCTCCTCAGCAAGTTTTCGACCATACACCTCCTGTCGAACACCCCTCAAGCCTCCATCCGGTGTATGTGGTCTACCTGTACAACTCAGCGGCTTGAGCTTGTACATGCCATAACATAAATCTCTCCGAGCCAACTGTTGGAAACCCTTCGTAAGCATCCAATCTTTTTCCCCAAATAGACTGTGACAGCCATCATCCGCCAGCCTTCCTACCGAAACCAAGTTGGAGCACAAACTCGATACATGTCGCATACTCCTGAGGACGAGCTTTTCACCAAACTCTATCATCAAGTGCACATCACCGATGCCTAAAACTGCAGTCCGTCCCCTTGTCGTCCATCTTCACATGTCCAAACCTACCGTCACGATATGACGTGAAGATCCTACTATGTGGAGTGGCGTAATAAGACGCCCCCGTATCCATAACCCAGTCGCTATCATGCATAAGGTTCCTCTGTATCGGTCGCTACGATGATGATATCTCCAAATGCCGTAAAATCTTCCTGATCATCCTTACCTTTGGCCTTCTCAGCTTTGAGTTTCATGCAGTTTCTCTTGATATGACCTCTTTCGCTACAGTGACAGCAGCCCTCCTTGCGGTCCACAATTGCAATATCCCAAAAACTCCTCATGTCCTCGCCTGTGACTTGGGTCTTCCCTTCCCGTAGAAAGCTACTAGAGCGGACTCCTGTGATGATTCCACTTGCTTGTGCTGGACCTCCTCATTCAACAAGCAACTTTTGACTACCTTCATCATGACAACTTCATCAGGTGTGGAGTTGCTCACCGACACTACCAACGTCTCTTAGCTTTCTGGCAGAGAACTTAAGGGAAGTTGGGCCTAAGCTCATCATCAATTACAACTTCATCGCAGACAGATGATTGATGATACTCTGAATCTCGTCTAGATGTTGTGCTACTGGGACACCCTCTCTAAACCCTTGACCCAAATTTTTCTACTTATAATTATTATTAGTCTTCCGGCCACCATTTATATATATACACTAAATAGATAAGACATATTAATCCCATGGTGATCAAATAAGGAAATAAGGGTTTTTGTAAACACACATAAATAAGGGGATCAGCATGCCAATCCAATTAGAGGAGGGGGTTTCTTACAAATTCCCAATTCAAATGTTCCCAACGGCCACTGGATAAGAATCGAACACAAATTCGAATCTTGTGGATTGAGTTCAACTTAAACTCGAATTCATCCTTCTCAATCCCTGGGGGATTCAGCTATATCCAGAGTTTGGGTATATAAGTTGAGGCAGCCGGCTCCCCTTTGCCTCTTTACAAAACCCTAAATATCTGCCATCATCTGTCAAGCAATTCTTGGAGGTCCGTCGAGCAAGAGACTTCAACTTTCCTCACAGGTAAACCTTACCTCGTTGTCATCCTTTAATTATGTGAGTATTAGCCAAGTAGACTGAGTCATTCAGTAAGGGTTGGGTGTTTGATTTAATATTTAAAAGAGGCTATGGGTTGTACTCATGGTGTAGACCATGGAAAACCTTGAGCCAGTACAGAGAGAATATAAGAATCAGGTATCATATAGGTTCAGGAGGTTGTGATTTATAATTGGGGGATAATCTCTGTAGGTACCAGTTTTCACATAGGATTTTAATCTAGAATACATCCCAGTCGAAGTAATAGGGTGTACAGGGAGTTTCATGTCAAAGACCATTAGCTATCAGGCGTAGGTACGGGCAGGTAGGACTGTCCTATATGGTTCAGTCTTGAACAATGTAGCAAGGAGGGTGTATACACTGTTCAAGCATGAGTAGGCCAAGCAGAGGATATAGACCACTTATCGATATGTATATGTTGGTACCAAGTCAGGATTACCTTCATTAGACTAGAGTAACTTGGGAGTATAGGGGAGAGTATAAACGGCTAATTAGAGGAGGAGTATCAGATCTCCTTTGATACTCATTAAATGCTAGGAAATCGAGAGTGTCTTGCCTAGGACTTGAAGTCTCCATATCAGTCATATACTGATATTTGAAACTACCCACCTTGGAGTGTAGTCGTATAGACAAGAGGGAGAGACTGCTTGCAGATATATAAATATATGTATCTAGTACTGACCCTTAGGATATTACCTACATCACCCTACCCACTGTTCGAAAGACACAAGTATCTTCATCAACCAGGACCATTGGCATATGTACAACCGTCTGACACTATAGGACTAGTTGAAATACTAGAATATACCACTTACCCCTAGCCCAATGCCAGTCTCCTGTATAATACTCTGCATATAAGGAGCACTACTAAGCTCCTCCTGGCAAGGCCACAATCACATTGCCATTTCCGATGTATACACAACAGAACAGCCCTTCCCAAAACCTATAGTATGAATACCATACTAGTTTAGATAGGAACCCCACCTAGGCTTAAATTCATGATATCTTGAGGGTACTCAATAGTACCTACCAGACATGTAAGGTACCAGGTATGGGTACAGCACAATTAAAAATAGAGTGACAGCTGCAGTGACATTGACAAGTGTCCAAGTCAGGATAGTACTAGGGGTAGGCTTGGTGCAGGACTCAGAGTAGACACCTGTACAGGACATGTATCCAAGTAAGAGGGGAGTCACCCCCATATCCTACTGTACAGGACCTGGGTACTCCATTTATAGTGTTCCTTCTCATTTACTCACTGAACATTAGGTAACTTGATGCATTGTTATTAGAATTTCCAAACTACTTCCCGTATCAGTACTCGATTCCTAATATTGCAAGTAACTCCCATCACTCAATTAACCATTTCATATCCCTGTGAGGACATAACCTGGCAGAGCCTAGGACTGGGAGTAGGATACCCTGATGGTACCCATTAGTGCCTGGCAGACATTCAAGAGGACATGTAAGCTTGTGTATCACCATAGGCAATAGGCTATGAGGAGTGGTATCTTACCATGTACCTCAAACATGTGAACTTAACCTGTAAATTTTAGTACCTGGTGGCACCAGAATTAGTGGCAGCAGAACAAGGGACACCATGTCCACATGTCAAGCCAGCTATAGATAGTTCAAACAAAATCAGTATAGAGTAAAGGCAAATAATAGGTAATACCTGTATAGGCTTAACAATAAATGATAGGACAATTACTTTACAATGCTCATGACTTGTCCTAGAGGTTAAACTCTGTACCTATACTCATGTGAGCCACCTAGGCACATCACATAAGTGAGATGGGTACATTACTCCTATTATCTATGTAACAACAACAATAGGAACATGACCCATAGTCTAGGTCCTAACCAGGTAGCAACTACACTAGGAGTCCCCCACATGAATGTTTTGTCCTGTGTTATGCAGTCCATTGCTTTTGTTCAGTCCACAAGGATGTATCTGTCCTTGAATATAGGGTATCACTCCAAGATATAAACTATACAGACCACTCTTAATTGAGGGTATTAGACCTACTGTGGTATCAGCCTATTATTTCAATTATGCAGTCTATATATCATATATGTATCTGTCCAAATATGCCTATTTGTTTTCCAGTCCAGTTTTTCTCTTATGACAGATGACTGATACTCTTTTAAGTATCAATCTCCTTCAATATAGGTTCAGACCCTTTGGGACTTGGGTATC
>JANAVB010007399.1:34352523-34456468 GCA_029216955.1 Iris pallida
CCTAATCCGAACGTGCGCGCCCACGTCGCAGAGGCACGCTCGAGGCTGGGCGACCCTCCCCGACCCTAGGCGCGCTGCCCTGGGCCGCCGCCGGCCGCCGGACAGCGTGGTCGCGCACAGTAGCAGCACGGAAGCAGTTGCAGGTACATACTTTGTGATCGATTTTCTAACCAACTGATCGATCATTTTTTATTCCGTAAGTCCCTATGGAGAGATGATGTAACCCTCTAGAAATACCAGGAAATAGACTTCTCTGTAGTGCCCTATATTTTCTGAGAAACCGACGCCAAAACGGGCGTAGTAACTGTTCGAAAACAGAACAGATTCGTAGACCGACTACCCTACTTTACGGTCAGTTTCCTTCCAAACCATGAACGAATTTGAAAATTTATTTGAAGCAAGTTATGGACAACCTATAGGACAGAAAAACCTTTCTTTTATTTTGTATTGACTCAACGTACTCGTCAAATAAAATCTGTTTAAAGTTTCCTAAAAATCATGTTTTCAAAAAACTAAAAACCTTCGATACGACGTGCGTCCCACCAATCCGGGCAACGTGGTTACGAACCGAAGGCATCGAAATATGCTGTAACGACTTCGTGGTCGTGTGGGCTTTGACGGAATTCAAATTGGTTGCGTGTGCGCGACGAATTTGATGCGTATCCGTCAAAATTCACCGTATCGACCTCTGTACAAATTTCTCAATTACTTTGTACACGTTCGTCAGATCGAGACAGAACTTATGCCAACAGGACCGTATCATTTTTCTGGTCCAATATGCCAAGTTTGGTCCAATTCTGTGATAGTTGATCGGATCGTCATTTTGCGGGCCCCACGGTCCGATTCAACGGGCGATTTTATGCACGGCTCACCGAAATCCAAAATTGGACATACCATTGGGTTCGTATCATCAAACCGGATCCATAGACATGTAGTTTGATGACTTTAGAGACCATTGACTCTGGCACATTTTTCGGTGCAAAGCGGGTCCAACGGCGGATACCATTTTGGCCCGAAATTACTGTTTTGCTCCTGTTTCCAGAATTGGACTTAAGGACAGGCAATCCTAGCTAATTTGACTATTCTGAGAATGTTGGCGATGTCTGTTTCAGCTTTCGGAGACATTTGTAGATTTTGGACTTTATGACGTACTAGTTGACGGTATCTTATTGGTTCTTCGCGCTACCGCCAGGCAAGATACCTTGCCTCTCTCTATAATTTATTTACATGCATATTCTTATTATTATCTAGGTTTACTAGTTGATTATTTACCTACAATTTATATATCATGCCTGCTAGTGTATATATATAGCCTTGTTTATAATTAGCTTTGTAGTTCATATTGGATATACGTATATATAGTTCTTGTTCATAGTTAATTTTGTAGTTCATATTGGATTGGTTTTCTCGTGTATTATGATTGGGTCATATCATGTCATCACTTGTACTTGGACTGAGTCGCATCGTGTCATAGGATGAATAAGTCATAATGGAACTGCTATACCTTGAAATTCCTGAAGCTAACCTGCGAGTCCATACTAGGGGCGAGGGTTAGTAGTTATTTGTGTCTTAAGCTAACCTGCGAGTCCATACTAGGGACGAGGGTTAGTAGTATATGGTTCACACCAGCGAGTCCACACTAGGGGCGAGGGTGATGCTAGCCTGAGAGTCCATACTAGGGACGAGGGTTAGTAGTATATGGTTCACACCTGCGAGAGTCCATACTAGGAGCGAGGGTGATGCTAGCCTGTGAGTCCATACTAGGGACGAGGGTTAGTAGTTGTTCAAACCTGCGAGTCCACATTAGGGGCGATGGTTTGAGTATTCGATTGGTTATCCGTTGACATCGTGATATCGTGTTATCTTATTCTTCTCGAGCAGTTTGGTTATACGTAGTGGTTCTCCCAGTCGTGTATAGTCGTATTTTCGTGTTGATTGGTATTTTCCTGTTTATTTTTTGTATTTTCTTTAGTGCATGATAAACTGCTAGATAGGCATGTTTTTATGTATCTTGCTATGTCCCCTGAAGACCTGATGATCTCTTCAGGTTTAGCAATTGCATGGAGTTAGCTAGTGGTTCTAGATGACATATGTGATGATACGCTTGCGGGATTCAGGTATCGTTATCGTATTTATTATCCGCTCGTGCTTTCATACCTTATCATGAGATATCTTGTTTCTTAATTCAGTTTTAGACTCTTGTTATTTCCTTTAGAGTATTATCGAACATTTGTGCTAGTAGGCTGCAGACCACGACCCATACTTGTTCATTCTTGTTAATTATTCTTATTCTGGATTGAGATATAGTTTTGCCTTGCCTTGATTTGGCCCACTGCCATAGCCGTGACAACGTTTACGTATTCGAGTCGGGCTGGAGTCCGCTCGATACGTAGCTGGCTTGCTCACGAGCTCGCGTCCGAAAAGCGGGTACGGGTCGTGACAAGTTTTTGTGGTAGGCCCATGCAGGTCAGAGCATATAGTATCGGTTATATAACTGTACTGATACGAGCCTGCGACTATGACTAAACCCTTAGAAATCTCAATCCACCCTGCCTTAAAAATTCTTCTAGAAATTCTATACGTCCTTGAAAACTCCATATTTACTCTCGATTATAATTTCTTGCTTTTTCTACCATTGATTCTCGTCCCTTCCTATTTCGGGGTGACGAATGATCGTGCTGTCTAGAATTCATCAGAAATTCTTAAATTATAGTATAATATTTGCTTGACTATGAAATATTGGTTGTTTATAGATATGAGGGATTATAGATACCATGTGTCCTAGGTATCTGTTGGAAGGATTGTTTGCAACTAGTTAGAGGATTATAAGATTTTAGTGACCGTATTTTGAGGAGTAGTATGACCAAAGGTGGGCAGAAGTCCTCAAGTATTCCGAGTTATAAAATGACTAGAGAAGGTCATAAAATATTTTTTGAGAAATTAAAATTGAGGAGATTAAGGTGATAGTAGACTTTGAATTTTAAAAGATAGTTATGAATTAGAATTTCGAGGACGAAATTATTTTTAAGGTGGATAGATTTGTAGCTTCCCTTCCCGAAATATTTTTTGAAATATTTATTTATTCATTTATTTGATTTAATGGTGATTTTTTCAAAATTTGTTTTTATAAATAATTATTTAGTTAATTATTTCGGTAGATGACTTTAGCCATGGTTGAGTTTGGAAGTATCAGACGACTAGGAACCATGGCACGGATAGTGCAGTGGCGTGCCTTGACTTGTGTATTAGCTATGCCAAGGAAGATCCAGCCATAAGTGTGTCCTAACTAGGAAAACCAGGCCAAGTTGTGACATGACCTCCATAAACAAGTTAATTATTTATTATTAATATTATTTGACTTTTAGGTGACCCGGTTGTACCAAACTAGTCTGGACAGGACTCGAACTGAGCCAAGCCCATGTAGTCATACAGTGCGACCAACGATGTCCATGTAGATATATAAATGTGTATATAATTGTGGCTTATTTTATAATACAGGAAGTATTTTCTGTTAATTGGATATTAAATATAAATATAATTCTCTTAGCTACCTTGTGCAATGTGGTATTAGACTATATATTTGGATGTCTAATGATATATACATCATTATTGGTTTATTAAATTTCGTTATTGTTATTAGTATTATTTTATTGGGATTGTTATTTAATATTATTATTATTTTGGTTATATTATTTTTGTCAGATAAATGTGATAATATATATATATATATATATATATATATATATATATATATATATATATATATATATATATATATATATATATATAATTATATACGTGTATGTATAGAAGTATATATATGTGTACGTATATATAAATATATAGATATATATGTGTGTGCATGCGTATGTATATATGAATATATATGAATATATATATATATATATTTTATATATATATATATATATATATATATATATATATATATATATATATATATATATATATATTATGTATGTGTATGAATATATATAACTATATATTACATATGTGTATATATATATATATATATATATATATATATATATATATATATATATATATATATATATATATATATATATATATATATATGTAAATGTATACGTGTATATATATGTATATGTGAATATATATACGTATATGTGTATGTATATATAAATATTCATATATATAAGTGTATACGTGTATATATATAAATATATATGTAGGTGTATATGTGGGTGTATATATATATCTATACATATAGGTGTACACGTGTGCGTATATACATATATATATATATATATATATATATATATATATATATATATATATATATATATATATATATATATATATATATATATATATATTATATTGCATAAAAAAATTAAAAAAAATATATATATATATATATATAATGCATAATAATTAAAAAGAAAAAGATAATACAAAGGGAGAGCCCGGCCCGGCCCAGCCATCCTCAACCCAGGCCGAGCTCCCAGCAGCTCCACAGCACCCGAATCCCCACTTCAGCAGCTACTAAGCCTACCCAACCAACCCGGCCTAGCAATTAAGTTTTCCCCCATAGTATATTAAAACAAGCAATCTCTCCCAGCCTGCCCGAGTCCAGCACTCCCTCGGCCCACAACAGCAGCACCCAGCTGAGCCAGGCCCGATTCCCCCCCCCAAAACTCTGTTTACAACAGAGACTGCTCTCTGTATATATAACGTGAAAAAAAACGAGAGGCTTCCTCGACGAAATCCTAATCCGAACGCGCGCGCCCACATCCCAGAGGCGCTGCTTGAGGCTGGGCGACCCTCCCCGACCCTAGGCGCGCCGTCCTAGGCCGCCGTCGGCCGCCGACAGCGTGGCCGAGCGTGCACAGTAGCAGCGCAGAAGCAGTTGCAGGTACATACTTTGTGATCGATTTTCTAACCAACTGATCGATCGTTTTTGATTTCGTAAGTCCCTATGGAGAGATGATGTAACCCTCTAGAAATACCAAGAAATAGACTTCTCTGTAGTTGTCACGACCCGCACCCACTGTGAGGGTACGAGTACGTAACAGCGCCCAGCCTACGCCGCAGTGTCGGCGGTAGAACGCTGTTCTAAGTCTCTAACTAATCATCAACTCATGCAATTATATAATGTACTTGTCAATAACTCAACTCCGAACGGAGGACAAGTAAGATATAATGAAATCTCAATCATAGTCTAAGTACGATAAGATAACACAGAAGTTTATAACTAAAAACTAAATAACAACATTTATAAACTACTAAATAATAATATCTCAAACAAACTCAAATACAAACTCGTATCACAAGTTATTACAATTCAAGTTCTAAAACATGAAAAACTAAACCAAGTCTACTAGCTAGTCTCCCGATCACTCCTGAGTGTCGGGGCCATAGGTAGCTAAGTCATCTCCTGCTCCAAGGCAAGTAGGGCAATTATCCTCAGGGCAAGCATCTGTAATATTTTCAACAGGTCCAGTCAGGACAGGAACGAGCACAATCTCATCTAGAAAACCCAAGTAAATGACAGAGAACTATAAAGCAGTTATAGGCAGTTGTATTGATGAATATGGCAGTTTAATTTTCAGGTAATGGTATAGAGAGACAGATAAAGTACAAAGAAAGCAAGTAACTAAACAAGAAGAGAAGCATAGCAAAGAAGACTGTAAAATAAGATCTAGCTGAACTAGAATAACATAATGAGTTCAGATGGTACAATATAAGTCGAGTGTAATCCTAATGTGAATCTAATATAAGATGAGTCGAATGTAATTCTAATCATTATTCTAATAAGGTGAATCGAATAAGGTGATACGAATAAGGTGATACGAATAGTGATTCACATGATGTTCTAATAATGATTCGAATAAATTCTCCAAGTGTATTTTAAAATACTTAGTTAGACATGTAAACGGCTAAGGGTAAATACGGTACATCACACACCTAGGCCGGGTGTGGAATAGGCTATCGTTCGAATATATTCACAGGGGGTGGTTCGAATAGTGGGAATGTTCATATGTCTAATCAAGTATTTCCCCGCCCATCTAATACAATGAATCCAAAATCCGACACATCATTCGAATAAAAGTCCAACCAACATACAAGATACGAATAGGTGGTTCGAATAGTAATTCGTATGGTGATTCGAATAATAGAGGTAAGACGAGTAAGTATGTGTGTCGTATACATGGATTCAGAAATAAAAATACGTGTTTGTAACAGAGAATCACATACAGCTAACCAGAACTGAAGTACAGTAATTGACAAATAAATGAGAGAACTATCAGAGAATGTACTCGCCTGATACTCTGAAAAGAGTAATGTAATATCAGATGCCTGCACTAGAGTCACAATGTCCTAGATTAAGCAGTACAGGTTATAATATGTTTAAAATAAGGTAAATAAAATCTATGATACAATCTACATGATTTCTGGGTCAATCTAGGTTAAAGTCAACTCTTGGTCAACCTTAGTCAACACTCTAGTCAACATGAAGTCAAACTAGGTCTACTAGTCCAATCTAGGTCAACCCTAGTCTAACTAGGTCAACACCAAACTAAGCATGTACCATGTATCAATATTATATATACAAACAAAGACTTTACATTCAACAATCTATGTAGTTATCATATCTATATATATATATACATATATATTCAATACACACATAGCATACCCTAATATGTGAAATCATTCATAGGCATATAGGAATCATCTCTATGTAGCAAATGTATACCTACATGCATACTCTTCTACATTCATTCACATATATTGCATATATACACTATATATATATATAGAGAGAGAGAGAGGGCAAGGAAGGGGGAATGAGGAGTGGTGTGGGTACATAGGCTAAGGTTGTGTGCTTGCAATGTGTATGTATGTGTGTGTGTGGAAATTTGTGAGATGTGAGAGTGTGTCATTAGGTTCAATGAGACAGGACATTAGTCTAGATAGGTGGCCATGTGTGTTTAAGTGTCATTGAGTATAGGTGTAATAGGAATGTATGCCTCAGATTTGTGTGTGTGTGTTGAAATGAAATCCATGAATTAATTTAGAATAGTGTGTGTAAATATGTGAAGTGTAATGTGTCAATGTGGCACATGCTTGTGTGTGTAGGAATTTCCACATGGTTGTCAAGATTAAAGAACAGTATATGTATGCATGAACTGAACTAACATGTGTGTAATCAAACCATCCCATAGAACCCTCTACTAAACTCTAAACTTGCATATGACTGAACCAAGTTCTCAGGTTATACTGTTTACACAGAAAATTTCTCAGGTTTGTTTGCATGGTACCATTATCAGTTATTTGAAATAGGAATTAGTGAAAGGTATACCACATTTCAGTACTGATTTTCAGGGTTAATTAACATGTGACAGTTTAAAGAATTCAAAACCAATACGAATATAAGTATCAATCTCAGATTTATTTACAAACAACAAAATCAGTTGAAAAACTCAAACCAAATTCAATATCCCAAAACAGTTAACTTTGTAAAATCAGTCATAACCCATGTTACACCTTACAGTTAGCTAACTCTATTGAACATGGCCATTTGCATTATGTTTTCAGGAATCTCAGGTTTGTATATACATAAAACCCAATTCAAATCTATGTTAACAACTCAGTTTTGATTTACAGTAATCAAATCAATCATTCACATATACATATCATTTAATATTTGAAGACATTGAATCTCATTTCAGTTTACATAAACATTTAAACTAAATCTCAGTTTTCCCCTGAAACATGAACTTCCCATCTCAACCAAAAACAAATAATTGAATCCCTGCTGTGTAACATCACTCAGATGTATACAGAGGTAAGATACGTGTGTATGTGTCATGGGGGAGGTGTCTGTGTCCATACAAGGGGACACAAGGTGTCCATAATGAAAAGAACAATATATCAGGAATTTTCTGATACATAAGAACCCAATTCGAAAACCTAATTAAACCAATGAATTTTAACGATTCAGGCACATAGGTATAATCACCATATAATTACGTGTCTATGGGTGTCATTCTCGTGTCTCAAAACGTGTCCAGCTGTGTCAAAATAACCAACACCAAGTATCAGAAAAACAGTGTGAAATAATCATCGTGCTGCCATGCCATTCCATTTAGGACACGACACAAAGCACTAGGCTCCACGTGCTCATGCACAGAGGTCAAGGGGGACTAGGGCTAGAGTTTCAACTCCCTGACACGAGTCCAAGTGTCCTCGTGTCCCCGTACGAAGTGCGTATCAGTGGCACCTGTGCGCGCGTGTGTGCGTGTGGTCGAGACGGTGCGGTCAAGATTTCTCCCAAACCGCTCAACCATATGGCCTAAAATTTTGTCAGTGCCGTGTCAGACACGTGGCCTAGGTGTCCACAAATTTTCGTGTCCATACGTGTCGTGTCGTGTCCGCTACAGTGCCCGAGCAGCAGGATACTGTGCGTAGCCTGCTGCGTGCATGTGCGTGTCCAAAACCGACACAAAAAAGACACGAAAATAAACTCAGTCTTCACAAAAATTGCTACTCATACCTAGATCTAGAGATCCATGAAATTAGAATTCAAAAATACGAAAAATAAATCCTTTGTGGCATTTCGTCGAACACCTAGTATGCCCACTGATACGTGTCCGATACGGACACGTATTGGACACAAAACCTAGCAATACCTATACCAGTAGTTAGGGTATTCCTAGGGCTTCCTATTCATGCAATTAAATCACTATTTTATGGAGAGGATTAGGAATTACCTAGGTGTGTGAAAAAGCCCAAAAAGCTTCAAAGAGGGGTGTTTCTCTTGCCACCCAAACTCCTCCAAATTGCTCCTCCACTGAAATTTCTTACCATAGTCAGGAAATACACAGAGATTAGGATCTATTGCAAGAAATTAGAAGGAAAAAGGAGTTGAAATGGAGAAGTTATGGATTGGGGAAGAAAGGGTTTTACCTCTATTTCCAAATTTTGCTATTTCCTAAAGGAGGCTAGCCCTAAGTGGTAGAGACATTAAATAGGGGTATGGAACCCTAGGTGGCCGGTCATAAATGCTAGGGTTAGGGTTTAGTTAGTTGGGCCATGGGCCTCCCTCTCTAAGTCAAGTTACATCTAAGTTTCTAAGGGCCCATTCTCAAAAATCAATTCTCATGACTAAAACTCCTATTTGATTTCTAACTTGATAATTTCTACCCTCAACTTAAGTTAACCATCCTACTTAGCCCTTGGGTTAAGTCTAAGCTTCTAGGTTAGGCTTCACTAGGCTAAAATCCATCATAGCACATAGCACTTATTTAAATAATAATTAAAATCACACAAATTCTAATAAATCATAAATAATTTAATTAAATTCTAAAATGACCAAAATACCCTCTAGGCTAAAATGTACTAATTAAACATCCTAATCACATGGCTAGGCTCTAGGTCAACAGTCTCCAAGGTCACACTAGCCAAACACCAAAATCATAAGTCATGATTTAAAAATAGTTTTAAAATGGTTAAAAATCAATAAAAATCATAGAAAATTCTAAATACCATAATTAAACCGATGCTAAAATGGGCGTGTAACTGTTCGAAAACAGAACAGATTCGTAGACCGACTACCCTACTTTACGGTCAGTTTCCTTCCAAACCATGAACGAATTTGAAAATACATTTTAAGCAAGTTATGGAAAACCTATAGGAAAGAAAAACCTTTCTTTTATTTTGTATTGACTCAATGTACTCGTCAAATAAAATCTGTTTAAAGTTTCCTAAAAATCATGTTTTCAGAAAACTAAAAACCTTCGATACGACGTGCGTCCCGCCAATCCGGGCGACGTGGCCACGAACCGAAGGCATCAAAAGGTGTGTAACGTCTTCGTGGTCGTGTGGGCTTTAACGGAATTCAAATTGGTTGCGTGTGCGCGACGAATTTGATGCGTATCTGTCAAAATTTACCGTATCGGCCTCTGTGTAAATTTCTCAATTACTTTGTGCATGCTCGTCAGATCGAGACGAAACTTACGCCAACAGGACCGTATCATTTTTTGGTCTTATATTCCAAGTTTGGTCCAATTCTGAGATAGTTGATCGGATCGTCGTTTTGCGGGCCCCACGGTCCGATTCAACGGGCAATTTTGTACATGGCTCACCGGAATCCAAAATTGGACATACCGTTGGGTTCGTATCATCAAACCGAATTCATAGACATGTAGTTTGACGACTTTAGAGACCATTAACTCTGACACATTTTTCGGTACAAAGCAGGTCCAACGGCGGACATCGTTTTGGCCCAAAATTACCATTTTGCCCCTGTGTCCAAAATTGGACTTAAGGACAGACAATCTTAGCTAATTTGACTATTCTGAGAATGTTGGCGATGTCTGTTTCAGCTTTCGGAGACATTTGTAGATTTTGGCCTTTATGGCGTACTAGTTGACGGTATCTTATTGGTTCTTCGCGCTACCGCCAGGCAAGATACCTTGCCTCCCTTTACAGTTTATTTACATGCATATTCTTATTATTATCTAGGTTTACTAGTTGATTGTTTACATGCAATTTGTATATCATGCCTGTTAGTGTATATATATAGCCTTGTTTATAATTAGATTTGTAGTTTATATTGGATATACGTATATAGTTCTTGTTCATAGTTAATTTTGTAGTTCATATTGGATTGATTTTTTCGTGTATCGTGATTGGGTCGTGTCGTGTCATCACTTGTACTTGGACTGAGTCGCATCGTGTCATAGGATGAATAAGTCATAACGGAACTGCTGTACCATGAAATTCCTGAAGCTAACCTGCGAGTCCACACTAGGGACAAGGGTTAGTAGTTATCTGTGTCTTAAGCTAACCTGCGAGTCCATACTAGGGACGAGGGTTAGTAGTATATGGTTCACACCTGCGAGTCCACACTAGGGGCAAGGTGATGCAAGCCTGCGAGTCCACACTTGGGACGAGGGTTAGTAGTATATGGTTCACACCGGCGAGTCCACACTAGGGGCGAGGGTGATGCTAGCCTGAGAGTCCATACTAGGGACGAGGGTTAGTAGTATATGGTTCACACCTGCGAGTTCACACTAGGAGCGAGGGTGATGCTAGCCTGCGAGTCCACACTAGGGACGAGGGTTAGTAGTTGTTCAAACCTGCGAGTCCACATTAGGGGCGATGGTTTGAGTATTCGATTGGTTATCCGTTGACATCGTGATATCGTGTTCTCTTATTCTTCTCGAGCAGTTTGGTTATGCGTAGTGGTTCTCCCAGTCGTGTATAGTCATATTTTCGTGTTGATTGGTCTTTTCCTGTTTATTTTCTGTATTTTCTTTAGTGCATGATAAACTGCTAAATAGGCATGTTTTTATGTATCTTGCTATGTCCCCTGAAGACCTGATGATCTCTTCAGGTTTAGCAATTGCATGGAGTTAGCTAGTGGTTCTGGATGACAGATGTGATGATACGCTTGCGGGATTCAGGTATCATTATCGTGTTTATTATCCGCTCGTGCTTTCATACCTTATCATGAGATATCTTGTTTCTTGATTCAGTTTTAGACTCTTGTTATTTACTTTAGAGTCTTATTGGACATTTATGCTAGTGGGCTGCAGACCACGACCCATACTTGTTCATTCTTATTTATTATTCTTATTGTGGATTGAGATATAGTTTTGTCTTGCCTTGATTTGGCCCATTGCCATAGCCGTGATAGCGTTTACGTATTCGAGTCGGGCTAGAGTCTGCTCGATACGTAGCTGGTTTGCTCACGAGCTAGTGTCCGAAAAGCGGATACGGGTCATGACAATGACACCACTTATAGAGTAGGCCAATATTCCAGGTGTGTAGTAATAGGAAGAGAATTCAGGTGAATGTATAAGTAGATCCTTAGGTTTAGTTAGGAAAAACACCATAACATCTGAGATAATTCATAATCCTGTAACACCAGTTTGTTAGCTTTAGTAGAGTATGGGACTCAAGTCAAGGTGGCATGTCCCATACCTTAGTGATGCCACAGATTGCGATATTAAGGAGGAAGGGAAATCCTCTATGCACATATATGCACTCCACTGTACTTAGGATAAGGGTTGTTCATCGAACCATAGGAAGTGTGGGGGGTTAATTGACAGATGGGGTATACCATGGGATTTTATAACAAGGAATAAAGATATTGTACGAATAGATAAGAATCAACATAATGAGTGCTATATACCATAAGAGTATTAGTAAGTCCCCTCTATATATATATATATATATATATATATATATATATATATATATATATATATATATATATATATATGTATACATGTATCAATGTGCATAGGAATATATCAAAGGTAAACTTGACATACCAAGTAGGAAATTAAGGACCAAGTCCATGTAACCAATAAGGAAAACCAAAAGAGTTTAGACCAAAGGGCATGGGAGGCCAAGTAGATAGGTTACTCCCTACTTAGATCCTTTATTTGACACTGGAATTTGTAATCAACAGGTTACTTGGATCTCGATACGGAGTCTGACCCGTATCCGCAGCTCGGGACCATAGGCAAGTGCATATGCTGATTGTTACCATTTCTGATAGTTTTCTCTACCTGTTATTCATATGTCTTGTTGCTTGTTGACACGCTCGTCACACGAGGATTAGTATCATGGATTTTATTGTACATCTTGATTATCTTTTATGTTTACCCCTGTAAAAGCATGGAAAATATGGGGTTCATGCGAATCATAACTGACCCATGAGTACCCTGGAACAGATTGACCCGCATAAAGAAGAGCCGTATGACAGACTCAGTATGCCCCTGCGGCCCATCTTCACTAGACTGACTTTTGAGTCACAGAGAGAATAGTTACTTATGCGACCAAGCTGATTAATCTTTCTAATAAAGCTGACGCTGGTCTGATAAAGCTGACAAACTCTGGCAAAGACTGACAGCTCTGACAACTCTGACAACTCTGACACTCTAAAAAGAAGATAAGACATGATTAGACTGGACATGCGACCCAAGCCGCATGAATCTTATGCAACTCAATCTATATATTTCATGCGGCCAAGGGTAACTGCAATCCGAGCCGCATGAGCTTTATGCGGCCCAGAATATAAGAACCTATGCGGCTCAAAAGTCCCCAAGCTACATGCGGACTAAAGGAGACTGCCGTATGAGTCTTATGCGGCCCAGCATGGCCAAAATCTGAAGGGCCTATGCGGCTCAAAATGACTCAAGCATACTGGTCCTATCTTGCGATGAGACACGTGGTAGGCTGACCAAGTCTCAACTATCCAGATTCGCTACAACAAAATCTTAACAACCCCCACCAGCTGGCAGCCCGAGATCGAGTCTTTGTACGCTGTGAGAGACACGTGGCCACGTGGCCCTTTATGCGGCCCAAAAAGCTGCGGCTGCAGAAAATACTATAAATAGCAGGGTATTACACCCAAGCAAATGGTTGGCAATTCAAGGCTGGTAACCTACGAAAGGCAATTTCTTCGAGAGCAAGGAGCGCGTCAGATAGTCCAAGGAGTAAGGCAGAGTTGCTATACTTTTCTGAGCCTCTATTGTCACCCCCCAGAATCAAAACTAAACAATTATACTTAGATTATCTCCTAGGCTTTCTTTCTAGGTTTTCTCTTGTACAAGCGAGTTTGTAATCAAGTTCAATTCATCTGTAATTTGTTGTGCTTGATATTTAATAGCAAACAACCCTACTTGCGATTGATTCCATGAGTACTAGCTGGATGGGGAAATATCTTAGTAGACGTGTGAACAACCCATTCCATTCTATATGTCTATTCTTGAATAATAGCAGCTGCACACGACACGTGCAGGGTGCCGAATTTATCGCTTAGCCGTCCATACATCGAAACTGATATTTCAATGCACATAGATAGTTAATCTTCCAAGTTATTTCATCTTGTTCTTCATACTTGACATGTTACCACAGCTTACATATTGCTTTCTGGTGGCTATTTCTTGAGTTACATGTTCTTACCCTTTACACCATGATGCTAGTTACTTTCTAGTTTCATTCTCATATGTTATATGCATGTTCAGTAACTCTATTATGTCTCGGATAGCTGTCATATGTGTACTTGTTCCATTCCTGACTGGAAAACCAACATTTTAGGTGATGAGTTAGAGGAGTTCTGTACCACTTATTATGAGCAGACTGAGGACCCTGATCTGAGCATGTAGGAGGATTTGGATGCGGGGCAACCCTCCGCAGGAGACATTTAGCTAGATATTATTCTATAGAGCATGAGTTGCCTCCAGAAACCCTTTTATTTATTGTACTTCATTTTTTATTTTGTGGATTATGACAGTTGAGTAGTGGACATCCATCTTAGCACATTTTGTTCTCTTGAGATTATTTTATCTATCACATTTTTAGTCTCTATCTTAGAGATTATTCAGATCAGTTATTATCTTCACTCTCACTGTAGTTATTTGTATATATCTTGCTTCTGTGGACTGATCTGTGGATTTTGGTTGGGTTATAGAAATCTATAAACTGCATGGTTCTATTTGATAAAATATGGAGATGACTAGACAGCGTTCTACCGCTGATACTGTTGCATAGGCTGGACGTACCCACGGTTCATGCCCAAATATTGGGTGTGGGTCGTGAAACATTTTTATGGTGGCCCATGCAGGTCCGGTTTTCGCAAAAATAGCAAAACTCGTGGTAGTACTCAACTTAGATGTGCTACTACGGCCTGAGAGTAGGAGTAGACTTTAAGGACCATCTCCACATGTTTAAAACTGTTATTGAAATTCCATATTTGATCTCAATTATTCCTTTGATCTGCATCATGTTTGAATCTTCATACCGACTAACGATTTTACTTTTGTGGCAGTTAGATGGATTCTCAAGGCAGGAACACTGCTCCCTTGAACACCCCAGCAATCGTTGGCGGGTCTTCCACGAATGGAACCCCACTAACCCACGGAGGATATTTTACCTATCTAGGCGAGACGCCCCAGCCCCAGACTTCGAGATTTTGCCGAGATGACATTCCACCACCTCCCCAGTTCCCTCCGCCGATTCTGCCACCATCACAGTTTCCCCCACTAGCACCCTTCCAGCATCCAGCACCAATTTTGCCTCCAGTACCTGCGCTGGACAATGCTACACTCCTTGGGATTTTCTAGCAGCTCATCACTTTCCAGACGCGACAGGCCGATATCTTCTGTGATACCCTGAGGGAGGCTCCCCCGCTGTGCCCCAGAACTTCCAAGAATTTTATGGACCTTAGGCCCAGAAAATTCAAAAGGATAGAAGGAATTCTCTACGCAGACGACTGGTTGGAGAACGTGGATCGCAACCTCCGGATGGCTCGAATTCCTGAAGACAAGAAGGTCAAGACGGCTAGCATGCAGCTCTACGACATCGCCTGCACGTGGTATAGAGATGAGCCTCGATTCACCACGCCAGATGTGACTTAGAAAGAATTCAAGGAATTGTTCAAGATGAAGTTCTACCCCGACGCGGCCAGAGAAGAGCTAGAAAACGAGTTCGAGAGCCTCAAATAGGGCAACCTCTCCATCGACGAGTACTCCGCTGAGTTCTCCCACCTCAGTCGCTTCGCAGATGCCTTGACCCCTGCAGCCAAAGCCAAGAAATTTAGAAAGGGGATATCACATGAGATTTGTATAGCCATCGCCACCAGCCAAGCCACCACATACGAGAGGATCTTGAAGGTTGTGCAGGACGTAGAGAAGGAGATGAAGCGCAAGCAGAAGAGAGATAGAGACACATACGGAGGGGGCAACAGCCAGTCAGGATCAGCGAAGCGTTCCAATGCTCCAAGGAAGGCCGCGACGCAGCTGCATCAACCACAGCCCCGTACCCAACAGCAGCAGCAGTACCAGCCTCCAGATAGAGCCCCTATATTTTAGCAGAACCAGCAGAGACAGCCACCTAGACCTTGCAACTACTGTAAGAAGCCGGGACATTCATGGGAGGTATACAGGAAACGACTTGGAGTATGCTTATTTTACGGTTCGAGCGCACATCAGATGAGAGAGTGTCCAGCGGCGTGGATTCATACAGCACAGGGGACAACTCCTGCCCCAGGAGTATCGATGAGGCCCACGATACCCCAGCAGCAGAGAGGACCCCTGCCCATACAGCAGGAGCACTTCGTCCAGCACCAGCAGCAGGGCAGAGCTTATGCCATGGCGGTCAAGGAGACACTAACATCTCCTGATATGATAGCAGGTTTTGTTCTCCTTGGGACTTTTTCAGCTATTGCTTTATTCGATTCTGGCGCCAGTCATAGCTTCATATTTGCAGCTTTTATTTTTAGACATAGTATTGTATCTGAGCCTTTAGACTGCATCTATAAAATCTCGACTGGCGGAGGCATCATCTTGATGAAGGATGTTTGCGTCGGTTGCTGTATTACTATAGGAGGCCGGGAAATACGTGCTAGTTTACTCATAATGCCACTCCCGAGCTTTGATATAGTGCTCGGCATGGACTGGTTGAGTAAATATTTTGCCAGCATTGATTGTCACCGCAGATGTATTATGTTTAGTCCGCCTGGAGAGACCGTGTTCGAGTTTGCTAGAGGAGCAGTAGAACAGCTTGGTGACGCCCTTTGTGGGACCATCGTAGCGGAGAAGGAGCTACCTCATCCCATCATCGTAGATTTTTTTGACGTTTTTCCCGAGGAGCTGCCAGGACTGCCGCCAAATAGAGACATTGAGTTTTTCATTGATCTTGTGCCAAGCGTAGAGCCAGAGTCACAGCGAGTATACAGAATCAACAACAAAGAAGCCGTGGAATTGAAGAAGCAGATCGACGAGCTACTGGAGAAAGGGTTCATTAGATCGAGTTCGTCACATTGGGGTACACCGGTGTTGTTTGTACCAAAGAAGGACGGGACGGTGCGTATATATATCGACTACCGAACCTTGAATAGCAAGACGATCAAGAACAAATACCCGCTACCAAGAATTGACGATCTTTTCGATCAGTTGAGCGGTGCCCGGATATTCTCGAAGATCAACTTGAGGTCGGAGTACCACCAAGTGAAAGTAAAGAAGGAGGATATACCGAAGACAGCTTTACAGACCAAGTACGGCCAGTACGAATTTATGGTAATGCCGTTTAGGTTGACCAATGCCCCGAAAGTCTTCATGAATTTGATGAACAAGGTATTCCATCCATACCTTGACAAGTTCGTAGTGGTCTTCATCGACGACATCCTCATTTATTCGAAGTCGTCGGAAGAGCACGAGGAGCATCTAAGGATCATGCTGGAGACCCTCAGGAAGGAGAAGCTCTACGGGAAGCTTTCAAAGTACGAGTTTTTTCTAGACAAGGTGGAATTCCTTGAGAATGTGGTGACAGGAGACGGTATATCCGTAGACCCGAAGAAGATTGCTGCTGTTGAGTCATGGACTACTCTGACTTCTGTGGCTAAGATTCGGAGCTTCTTGGGATTAGCGGGGTACTATAGGAAGTTCGTACAGGACTTTGTTCGGTTTACAGAGCTGATGACTAAGCTCACTCGGAAGTACGTAGAGTTCGTATGGACAGAGGACTGCCAGGCTGCGTTCGATGAGCTGAAGAAGAGGCTGATGACAGCACCCATATTGACATTGCTATCCGGTTCCGACGGGTTTTCTATCTATAGCGATGCTTCAGGAAAGGTCTTAGGGTGTATTTTAGAGCAGAACAAGAAGGAGATAGCATATGCATCCAGACAGCTGCGACAGTATGAGAAGAATTACCCCATCCACGACCTAGAGTTGGCGGCAGTTATATTCGCCCTGAAGTTGTGGAAACACTACTTGTACAGAGAGCGTATGGAAATATTCACTGACCACAAAAGCTTGAAGTACGTTTTCACGCAGAAGGAGCTGAATATGAGGCAACACAGATGGCTGGAATTGATGAAGGATTTTGACATCTCGTTGCAGTACCATCCGGGGAAGGCAAACGTAGTTGCGGACGCCTTGAGTCGGTATCCAGTGGCTATGTTCTTGACAAAAGACCGGTACTTGTTAGCAGACTTGGAGAGCTTAGGCATTGAGGTCGTCATTCCTGGAGTCGAGATACAGATAATAGGCATGCAGATTCAGTCCGAATTGATAGATAGGATACGAGAGGCACAACACCAGGATAAACAGTTGAGGAGTATCATGGCACAGGCGCAGGCCAGTTTGTTGCAAGATTTTATTATTGCAGAAGATGTCTCGTTGAGGCACAGGACGAAATTATGTGTACCTAGTGGAGAGCTGCAAGAGAAGGTCATACAGGAGGCACACCGTTCTTATTATTTCTTGTATCCTGGAGCCAACAAGATGAACAAGGATATGAGAGCCCACCTATGGTGGTACGACATGAAGCGAAAGGTGACGTGCTTCGTTTCTAGATACCTTATGTGTCAGCAGGTCAAGGCTGAGAGGAGTAGACCCGGAGGTTTACTTCAGCCGTTGCCGATTACCGAGTGGAAGTAGGAACATATCACTATGGATTTTGTTTTCGGTCTTCCACGTTCGCTAGGAGGGAAAGATGCGATTTGGGTCATCATTGACAGATTGACCAAATCAGCCCACTTTTTACCATTCAAAGTGGGACTATCCATGGAGAGGTTGGCAGAGTTGTATGTGAAGCAGATCGTCAGGTTGCATGGCGTTCTAGTGAGTATCGTCTTCGACCGCGACAGCAGATTCACATCTTACTTTTGGAGGAGTCTGCAGGCTAGCTTGGACACATCGCTCAAGTTCAGCACAGCCTATCACCCACAGACAGATGGGCAGTCAGAGCAGACTATTCAGACGCTCGAGGATATGCTGCGGACATGCGTACTAGACTTTGGTGGCTCGTGAGAGGTTCACCTTTACCTCGTGGAGTTCTCCTACAACAACAGCTACCAAGCTAGTATCGGGATATCCCCTTTCGAGGCTTTATATGGGCGGAGATGTCGTACCCCACTATCTTGGGACGACGTGGGTGAGAGGGCACCGTTGGGGCCAGATATGATCGTGGATGCTGCGAAGAAGGTGAAGCTGATTAAGGAGCGACTTCGTGTAGCTCAGGACAGGCAGAAGCACTGGGCCGACAGTCACCGGAGACCATTAGAGTTTGAGGTATAGTTCTCCTTAGTTGTAATTGTTAATCATGATAGAAATAGGTCGTGACCTCTTGCTTAAATCTAGGTTGGCGATATGGTGTTCTTGAAGATATCTCTGACACGTGGTATGATACGTTTCGGAGGAGGCGGGAAGCTCAGTCCAAGGTACATCTGGCCGTTTGACATCCTTGAGAAGATCGGAGAGGTGGCATACCGATTGGCACTACCACCCGCATTGGAGGGAGTGCACAACGTATTCTACGTGTCCCAGTTGAGTCGGTACGTGGTAGACCCCAATCACGTGCTAGACTACGCAGAGATTGAGGTAGGTCCGAGCCTTAGCTACTAGGAGCAGCCTGTAGAGATCTTGGATCACCGGGAGAAGGTACTGCACAACCAAACAATTTCGTTGGTGCGCGTCGCTTGGAGGCATCATTCTCCGGGCGAATCCACGTGGGAGAGAGAGGACGAGATGCGTGAGCTCTACCCTTATCTCTTCGCGCAGTGAGGTAACCTTTCTACCGTTTTGTCCATCTTTAAATTTCGAGGATAAAATTTGTTTACGGAGGATAGATTTGTAAACCCTTGACCCAAATTTTTTTTACTTATAATTATTATTAGTCTTCCTGCCACCCTTTATATATATACACTAAATAGATAAGACATATTAATCCCATGGTGATCAAATAAGGAAATGAGGGTTTTGTAAACACACATAAATAAGGGGACCAGCATGCCAATCCAGTTAGAGGAGGGGGTTTCGTACAAATTCCCAATTCAAATGTTCCCAACGGCCACTGGATAAGAATCGAACACAAATTCGAATCTTGTGGATTGAGTTCAATTTAAACTAGAATTCATCCTTCTCAATCCCTGGGGGATTCAGCTATATCCAGAGTTTGGGTATATAAGTTGAGGCAGTCGGCTCCCCTTTGCCTCTTTACAAAACCGTAAATATCAGCCATCATCTGTCAACCAATTCTTAGAGGTATGTCGAGCAAGAGACTTCAACTTTCCTCACAGGTAAACCTTACCTCGTTGTCAATCCTTTAATTATGTGAGTATTAGCCAAGTAGACTGAGTCATTCAGTAAGGGTTGGGTGTTCGATTTAATATTTAAAAGAGGCTATGGGTTGTACTCATGGTGTAGACCATGGAAAACCTTGAGCCAGTGGAGAGAGAATATAAGGATCAGGTATCATATAGGTTTAGGAGGTTGTGATTTATAATTGGGGAATAATCTCTGTAGGTACCAGTTTTCACATAGGGTTTTAATCTGGAATACATCCCAATCGAAGTAATAGGGTGTACAGGGAGTTTCATGTCAAAGACCATTAGCCATCAGGTGTAGGTACGGGCAGGTAGGACTATCCTATACGGTTCAGTCTTGAACAATGTAGCAAGGAGGGTGTATACACTGTTCAAGCCTGAGTAGGCCAAACAGAGGATATGGACCACTTATCGATATGCATATGTTGGTACCAAGTTAGGATTACCTTCATTGGACTAGAGTAACTTGGGAGTATAGGGGAGAGTACAAACAGCTAATTAGAGGAGGAGTATCAGATCTCCTCTGATACTCATTAAATGCTAGGAAATCGAGAGTGTCCTGCCTAGGACTTGAAGTCTCCATATCAGTCATATACTGATATTTGAAACTACCCACCTTGGAGTGTAGTCGTATAGACAGGAGGGAGAGACTGCTTGCATATATATAAATATATGTATCTAGTACTGACCCTTAGGATATTACCTACATCACCCTACCCACTGTTCGAAAGACACAAGTATCTTCATCAACCAGGACCATTGGCATATGTACAACCGCCTGACACTATAGGACTAGTTGAAATACTAGAATATACCACTTACCCCTAGTCCAATGCCAGTCTCCTGTATAATACTCTGCATATAAGGAGCACTACTAAGCTCCTCCTGGCAAGGCCACAATCACATTGCCATTTCCGACGTATACACAACATAACAGCCCTTCCCAAAACCTATAGTATGAATACCACACTAGTTTAGATAGGAACCCCACCTAGGCTTAAATTCATGATATCTTGAGGGTACTCAATAGTACCTACCAGACATATAAGGTACCAGGTATGGGTATCAGACCTATTGTGGTATCAGCCTATTATTTTAATTGTGCAGTCTATATATCATATATGTATCAGTCCAAATATGCCTATTTGTTTTCCAGTCCAGTTTTTCTCTTATGACAGATGACTGATACTCTTTTAAGTATCAATATCCTTCAATATAGGTTCAGACCCTTTGGGACTTGGGTATCAGTGATGGGATTTAGAAGTGGTACATCATGTTGCCTTACTTGCATTGCTGGTTGGAATATAGCCCACCATTTTTGATTAAGTCCTTAAATGATAGGGAGTGTTCACCATATATCCTAATAAGTTAGGCTGATGTTGCATCAGCAACAAACAGGGGCTAATCTGCAGTTTCTTATTATGGGGCTCCAGGGAACCACTTATGTGAAGGGAAGGCAGTCATGGGAACCTTGTTGTACTAGTTAACTAGACATACCTATATTGAAATAGATAAATTCCCTACAGTTTGTACATGGTAGCATCTCTGAAACATAGAGTACCAAGTCCAGTAGAACCTTGTATCATTCGACCTCAGTGCCAAGCTAGTACAGGACACACCATCAGGAAGAAATGAACACTGTGTCAACCCTGAAACGTTGGTGTTCCAGTAAGAAATACATTGGTATTTAGACAGATGATGTGGGGCCTTGCCCATCCTGGTTGAGTATCAGGAATCAGTCCAGTTAGTGTACATATGAGTATTGGAGAAGGTATAATGGTGCCCTGTACTAGTACAACCTGGGACATGGAACTTCCCAATTAGGCCCACATAGCAGTAGTTATGACACATGTAAAACTCCTAAATTTTTACTATATTTTTTTTATAAATTTGGTACTGATTATTTTTTTATTTTGTATTGTACGTCGCGTAGTTGTATTGTACGTCGCGCGCAGAAATTCGTTTTTTCGAATTTGCTAGACGAGTGCGATTATGTGCGAGCGTACATATTTTTAGAAAAATATTTTTTCTATTTTTATAGTTTCAAAATAATATATGTAATAATTATTTTAACTATCGTACCAAAGTTTCCAAGTTATTATTTTATTTATTTTATTTATAAAAAGTCTTTCGTAAAAATAATTATTAATAATAAATAATATTCTTCGTGCATACATATATATTACATAAATATTTTATTAAGTTTATTTATAAATAATAATGTATTTTCGAAATTATTATTATAGTATTTTGGAAAACATATTTTGAATTTATTGTAGCAATTTAAAACTTGATTTGAGTTCAGGGATTGATTTAAATAGTAAATTAATACCTATATTTGAAATTTGATTTATCTTATTGGATTTTAAACTAAAAGATAGAATTTATATTTAAATTGAGTTGGATTACTTAGATTTAAATTGGAATTTAATTTGGATTTAGAATTTATTTTGTTGATTTAAATTAATAATTGAATTATCTATAAAGGATTTAAATTTTCCTACATCCTTATCTAACTGAAAATTCCCACCTCCTATGTAAGGAGAGGTACTCATCCATATAACTCTAGCATTCACAAATTCCTCCAAAATTCTACCACAAGTGCGTGCACCGTGTCAGTGTCTAATTCTTATTCCACTTTTTTTTACAAATACATCATCTTTCCGTGTCAGACATATCCCGACACAAACGAATTCCTAACCCTATCTATCCCGACCACCGCCTCATTGCTACCTCGGCCAAATCCCTATCTTCCCGCTGCCACCACCATCTCCGTAATCATCATCACACCCCTGTCACCATCGCCACGACCATCATCATCACCCTCACCACGTCGAAGTCGACGACGACCCTTGTTACGCCCCAGAACCAGAATACTGGAGAGCGTGGGCATACATAGCCAGCTATGTATAATGAAATGGAATCCACCTCACTATACGGTCACGGTTGTCTAGATATATGAGGGTTTAACTATAAGCTACCAGTCTCTTATGGTCATGAACAAGCCTAGTGTCTCAATCACAAGCAAGTAAGCAAATATTACAAGATGCAAGATCACAAAATATACAATAGTAAGGCATCCCAAACAATACATATTTAGCTGATCATGAGGCTAGTCGTTACAAGATGTGAAGACTAGCAAGAGTTTTAGTCATATATGATCAACCCTAGGATCTGTCAATCATGTTACAGCCCGTAGGCAGACAATCAGTAAAGGTACAATCGAGCTAAACAAGTGCTCGTCGGCTAAACGTCTCAAAAGAATATTTTTACAATAAAGTAGGAGGACAAAAAAGGAACCCACTCGTTGTCCTGGTTACGCCTGGTGGTCACCATCGGGCTGAAAAATTGGTGGATCCTCTGGAGCTGCTCCGATATCTGGCCATACAAAACCAGCTGGGTCAGACCCCAGAAAGAGCAAGTACCACAAAGGAGGCTTCACTTAGGAACTAAAACCAGCAATTAGCACAAGAATAATAATATATAATAAAAGATAGGGTATATGGAAAAGCATGACATGATGATATACGACGAGATAACCATGGAACTATTCAGATAACCAGGTTACAACCTGTAAACCATACAAGGACCGGGGTTGTAACCCTTCATCTGAACGGAACTTGGCTTCCCACCATTTATCGACAAAATAAAATAAGAAATCAAGTCATGTAACAATCTTGCACAGGATCAAGGCAAGACTGGACTGATTATGCTTCATCCAACAATCACGGCCAAGCAATAAGTACGGCTTGATACTTTAACTAACTAGGGTTATCACAGGCCTAGTTACTAACAAGAGGCAGCGAGATTATTCCACAGCTACAAGCCCTGCAGACCATCCAAGTTACCCAGGTCGAATATTAGGGGTTGAATTCAGGTGGGTACATCGTCCAGGAAATACATATACCCTTAAGTAGCTTGAAGGGTGCAACACATGACAGTATGCTGGAAATGTGCCCTACTCGACGGCAGGCTACAGATCCCAAGCGCACCCAGGTAACGGGATCGCCTGTAGCTGGAAAATCTCTTCATGACTACTGGATTATTCTAGTTATTAGCCTTAGTCAATTTGGTAGGCACCCCTGACCGTGGTACTCAGGGGTCCCTGTCCTATACATGATACAAGACAATACTGGTTCATTTATACAAGCACATTCGCCCACGGTGTCCAGGTTATTTATACTTGTCATGTCATGTCGTGTTAGCCGTCGCAACAGTATATCCAGGCATATCATGTCAGGTTTAGTTGTCAAGAGTGTGCCACGACAGGCCACTATCATGTCAGGTTACTTGTCAAGAGTGCACCATTATGGGTCACTGTCGTGTTCAGGGATACAAGTGCAGGATAACATAGTACAAGCATTCCATCAAAAGACCCAAGTTACACTGAGGGCCACAAGATATAAGCCTGATAATAACAATTAAATCACAAAATATAAGGCTAGCTCGGGCATATGCGGCCAAGAAAGAAGTCCATGCGGCTGAGGGCGGTTCAGGGTGCATGCGGCTGAAAGGAGGAAAGCTCATGCGGCTGGGGAAAAATTCGTATTTATGCGGCTAAGAAGGGGGCAGGAGCTTATGCGGCTGGGAGTGGAGAGGATCTTATGCGGCTGGAGGGAATGAACCCTATGCGGTCAGGAAAGAAAGTTCATGCGGCTGGAGGAAGATTGAGCATATGCGGCTCAGGGAGTTAAGTCTTATGCGGCTGGAGAATCGCTGGGCCTTATGCGGCTGGGATCAGTTCATGCGGCTGGGAACTATATGCGACAGGGACTAACTTATGCTGCTAGGATTTTCATGCGGCTAGGGAAGTCTAGCCCTCATGTGGCCACTAAATAAGTCTTATACGGCCAAGAGGTAAGTCCATGCGGCTAATAGATCAAATCTTCTTGCGGCTGGGAGTAAAGTTCCTGCGGCATAGGCCATGCGGTCAAGTCATGCAGCAAGGCTTATGCGGCCAGGAAGGGAACTTGCCGCATAAAGGCTATGCAGCTAAGTTCATGCAGCAGTGAACTGTTCTTCTTTTCCATCCTTCCGAGGAGAAGAATCCTTCAAGCCATGGCTCCCAAACTCCATAAATCTTCCATCCAGAGTCCAAATCCGAACTTCCATAGGTCAAAATAGGACAGAATAAAATTCTCTACAACATGGAACCATCAAAACTTAAAAATAACAATGCTAAGTAGATCAAAACCTAAGAATTTAGAAAATACAATAGCTTAGATCTACACAAATTTAACCATGGAAATTAGAAATGCTAAGTACTAAAGTGGGTTAGAATCTTGAGAAGAAAAAAATGGAACAATAAAACTTGGGTTCCTCCATGAAGCAAGATACACCTGCCTAGACCTTCCACTCTCTCAGGTTGGTGGAGAAGTGATGGTAGGGAAGAAGAAGAGTGAATGAGGAGATAGAAAGAGTGAATGGGTTAATAAATGATAGTGGGGGTGGTAGGTAGGTGGGTTGGTTCTTTGGTTCATGATGAACCCAAAGTAAACCAAGCCGAACCAAGCCAAACCAAACAAGCCGAACCAAGCAAGGAGACATGCAATACGAGTCAAGATAAGTACACGTATTCTAAAATATGCAATATGAACTATGGTCATTACAACCCTGGTCGTGGCTGCCATCCCAGCAAACCCCGACCCATCGACCGCATCCCAGGCTGCAACCACCCCGACCCATCATCTTCACCACCATCATATCCCGACTCCCCAACCAGCCGAGCCTCTGGCCAAACCACCACCACAGCTACTGCCGTCATCCACCACCACCGCTGCTCCGACACAACCCAACCCCGACTCGGCCACAGCCACCGACCACTAGCCAAGCCAACACTGCCACTGCGATCGACCTCCACCGCCCATCAAAACCACCATCACCCCCACGACCAGCCACCCAGGACCCCCCAAACAAAAACCCTAAAATTAAACCACCACCACCATACTTACCTCTGGTAGTAGCGTTGGCCTTCCTCCGACGAGTCGGCCTCCGAGTCGAGCTTCGTGCCGCTCCGCCCCTCGGCTTCCAGATCCGGAGCCGGCGACCCACCGAGCCGCCTTCCTCAGCCCGTGCCCCCTTCCTCCGCCGCTGGAGCGGAGAAGCTCCGCCGGACCGATCGACCCCCAGCCGAGCCGTCCGTCCCGTTCTCTTCCACAACTTCATCTTCCCAACTCCTCCAGCCGTCCACCCTTTCCGGCAGCCTCCGCCACCGCGTTGTTCGTGCGCCACCGGCGTTTCACGCCCATTCTGATCTCCCCCACCGCTCTCGTCTCCCCTACCGATTCCTCTCGTTGCTTATCTCTCTCTCTCTCTCTCTTGCACTTTTTATTCTTTCCTCTCGTTTACTTTCTCTCTTTCTTTCTCACATTAATGTAGAGGACCATGTACTTCTCTTCCTTTTCCCATTAATGCTAACTCTTACCAAACACGAATCTATTCTTCCTTTTTCTTTCCATTTTCTTTATATTTTCTTTCCTTACTCGTGAAACGAGGAGGAGGGAATCATGTGTTCCAGGAACAGCAGAGCAGCTGTGTGATTATTATTTTAATTATTTTTATTACTTTATCTAAATATTAGTACGTGATAAAGTATGAATATATTTTGGTGTATATACATGTATATGCATATAATACTTTTATTACTACTATTAAAATTATTATTTCATAATATTTTCTTGGTATTAATATTTACTATTACTAATGTGTTGATTTCACTAATATATATATATATATATATATATATATATATATATATATATATATGTATATTGTTATTTATTATTAATATTTTGATATATGTTTAATATATTATTATTTATGGTGTATAGTTTTAACAAAAAAAACTATATTGTAATATTGCCATATTTCTAAATTATAGTTTTGATATAAAGATGATTTCTCGTATTTATCTAAAACTATTTTTACTAAATAAAATATAGTTTTCGAATATGATAAATATTTTTTTCCAAAATAGTTATTTATTTATACGAATTTCTTCGATTATCTATTCATATCCATGACCAATCATTCGTTCCCTATTTTCTCACAAAATTTGAACTTCCCTATATCATCCCTAACTAATTGGACTGTTTTAGACTCGATGGAACAGTCTGTGCCACCATCAGAGGTCACCTTGTGTAGTTGTTACCCAAAGTCGCAGATCGTGCCACCATGATTATCGCAGCACACCAGGCGTACTACTAGGCAAGGCACCTTGCCATTTTCTGTTTATTTATTTTAGCTCATATTTCATACATTATTCATTATTTTCTTTATACAAAATAAACTATGATACATGGCATAACCTGTTAGAACTTACTGTTCATTTATATTTTCTGCTATGTATTAGTTTTTCTTACACATTAAACCTAAATTTAAGGGACCACCTTTGTGTGTTTCATTCATTGGCCTTGACACGTTGTACCACGAAGTTGTGTATCGCATGTAGAACACGGACATACGTGACTGGCTGGCCACCGGTGCGTATAAGCCGTGCGATAGGAATAACCACTAATAGAGGTTGTATGCTAGTTTGACTTAGCGATTATAGAGGTTTACTGTTATGGATACAACATAATAGGCATTGGGCGGGGAGGACAATTCCTTAGCGTATAGGCTTCGATGCACTTTTCCTTGTGACCCGGAAGCTCCGCTGGAGATACGGGATTGATGACCCATGATTACTGACGGCCACTAACATTCTGCGGAGCGTTATGCTCTTACTGATTGGGCCTCTGGTGCCCCAAGGGGGGACTATGCCAATCCTATTTAGTCAGGGCCCATGCGTAGAAAGGATTGTTCTTAACTATGTTTCACCTAGAACGGTTAGGCACCTTTATCCGTTAGGTACGAGTACTTTTGGTTTGGGTACTTGTATCTGACCGTGGCTTGAAACAATAACTTGTCGCAGATTAGTTCATCACATCTTGTCCTTGTTTGGTTGTAGGTGTGGCTTACTACTTCGATGAGAAGGTATTGAACCTTGTTGGGGTCCGGATACCATATTGGATTTATAGCATGAAAAGATACGTCACCGTGAATTAGTTTACCATCTTCTGTCCTTGTTTGGTTGGGGGGATGGTAAGCTAGTTCAATAGGTGTGTATTGAACAATGTTATAATTCAATTGACTTATTTATTTGAGCAATATTTATTCAGTTTATGTGGCATGATATTATGTGTCTTATTACGTCCCTCTGAGGACCTGGTTATCTCGCCAGGTGTGTGCTCTTGTCTTTCGCAGGTGCTCTAGCTCTGGCCGTGACCATCTCCATTCCTTCGAAGATGATTGCACTTGGATCGTCTTCGCTTCGCTCGCCAAACTCTTTCTTTTGTATTGTATTTCTTTTCATAGTTGGTAGTGGATTTGTTTCCGCCCAACTACATGTACCAAATGATAATTCATAGTTGATTATATGATATCTTTTATTCATTTATTTTGTGTGGATGAGATTAGTTATGATTCTACTGCATTTTACAGCTTATGTATTCATACGAGGTTGATGACCCATGTACAACTTTAGGAATTCGATCAGAAGACGATCGTTTTATCCCTTGGACTATGTGAACTTGAAGACTAAAGCCTCTGGAGAATGCAGCAGTTCTTTTGTAAGAACTCTTGATCTCTGATCCCTTGATAATGATTGGAAACTCTATTTATAGAGTTTTGGAAATAACTATTTTAGCAGTTATTCTGATGTGCGCGAGGTTGAACTGCGCGACTTTAGGTTGCGCCAACTTCAGTTTGTGCCAACTTTTATTCAGTTATTCGAACGTGTACTAACTGTATTTAGACTCGTGGCATCATATGATTGAAATGCACATGGTCGTGTATAGAGTAGTGGACACATTTTGAGAGATTAGTCGTATGTGCGCCACGTCATCCTACTTTAGAACATAAGTTGCCTCAACTTTATCAGGTTACGCGAACTTCAGTCAACGAGCCAAACTGCGCTTGATTAGGTTGCGCCTATGTGCAACTCAGTGCATAGGTATGTTGCAGCATTTGGGTCTGTGAGGAGAGTTTGTTCAGGTTGCGCCTAGGCGCAACTTGCAGAGTGCACGAAATAGCTGTCATCAAATGACAGCAAATCGTCTCGAGTGCCACGCTTTACGGGATTCGAAGAGATTTTCTTCGTTTAATGTGCTGTCAGTTAATGATGACAATTATTATCAGGCGCCAGATAGGCTTAGGCGCAATGTGATTGGACGCAATATGATATATGGCGCAACTTGAGCAGTGGCGCAACTTGATCTCTGGGCTTCATAACAGTGGCACAACTTGATTTTTTGGGCACAACTTGATTGCTGAGTAGTACAAACATGGCGCAACTTGATTTTTAGGCTCTACAAGACCTCCTTCAAAGTTTTTGAATTTTAAAATGTCACAAAACTTCGAAATACATTGAATCGTGGCAATTACTGAGTCAAGTTGCGCCTATCTTGCGCAGTTTGTTGCGAGCTGTTACGACTTTTATGCGCAACTGAGGGTGATTGTTAGGATTCTGTTTTAGGCTATAAATAACCTTTTGTTAACCGACTGTAACTCTTTACTTTTGCTTTAATCTTCTGAGAGACTTCTTTGAGCTCTTGCGATCTTCCCTCCGACCATCTCTTCGACCTAATGGCACCCAAGAAGACTGCCGCCGACAAAGAGAAGAGTGTTCTTGGATCCTCAACCCATGCTCTGCCGTCCCGCGTACAGCAGTATGTGCCTCCTTCTTCATGACAAGAGATGGCTAACCCTGCTCTGGAAGGTGACCGAAAACGAATAACTTTGACCATGGTGGCCGACTTGGTTCTAAATTAACTTGTGCCCCTCTTCTTAGAGTATTTGGTGCATCACAGACTCTGTGCCACCCCTTATTAGGGTGTGGTTGCTTATTTGGGCATTGTTCGTTCTTACGAACCGTGTTGCGTATGCTGTTACGCAACTCAGTTGTTGCACAATCAAGAATATTGTGCAACCAAGTTTCTGCGCAATCCAGTATGTCGTGCAACCTGGGATGTTGTGCAACTTAATTGTCGCATAACTCAGTATGTCGCACAACCCAGGTTGTCGTGCAACCCAAAATGTCGCACAACCTAGAATGTCATGTAATCCAGGATGTTGCACAACTTAATTGTTGCACATCATAAGGATAGCTCTTTGTATTTATGATTATTGCACACTCTCATTGTTTCTAACTTTTGTTCATGTATTTGCAGTTGACCTCAGGGAAGATCCTCATGCTGAGAGATTCGCTTCAGCATTTAATGTCCCAGAGTACAAAAAAAATTTATCTCATGTTTTATTTCCTCAGTATGACGGCCCTGAATCACGAAAGACCATTCTTGTGGCCCAAGAAAGTCATACTCTGCTGTGTTTAATGAACGAAAAATCCCTTAAAAGTGTTGAGGGTGTGGTCTACAAGAAACCTGTTTTCTTATTTGGGGATGCTATCAAGAAGACTTCCCAGCCCAAGACAAGGAAAGAGGACAGAATATACCAATGTGGAGACAAAATCATATTCCTCACAGAAATATCGAGGTCTATGGCTTTATCTCAATATGAATTTACGAGCTACCCCCGAAAGATGTCATGGGACCTGACTACAATCCAACAGGCCAGAGTCAGAATAATTTATTATAGATGGGTCCGCAGCACAAGGACATCTTTTACAGTACTTCTGAGAAATACAGCACTCATTTAAGAGGTTTGAGACCATGTTGTATTCCTCCCGAAGATTTATCTCTACTCCTTCTCGTCAGAGTACCCATTTTTGCAAATGCATTTGCAAAGGCTGAAGGAAGATATCCAGATCGTCGCATGCGTATGACAGGTTTGGTTAACCCAGATATGAAACGCTGGAGCAGTTTAACCATCTGGATTTTGGATCATTTCAAGGACAAACTCCTCGAACTAGAACTTTATAATGTCATCTGGACTACAGTCTACAGCATTCGCCAAAATGCTTATATGTTTCTGGCCTTATTAGAGAGATATAACGATAGTACTGGAACTTTCATGACCCCCATGGAGAAATGGGATTTGTGCTTCATGAGATGAGATATCTCTCTCATTTGTCAATGGGCGATAATCTATATGAAGAGTACGTTCCCACAAATAAAGAATTGGATGCTATGGCAGAAGAAAATCCTCAGATGATCGCCCTCTTCCAAGAATTATTATGTCATTACAAAATTTGCTCTCTCTACTATAAAAGTGCTACTGCAGGTACTTGTTATATCACCAAGTGGATGTCATACCTCTTCTTGGGCCATGCGTAGGAGGATAAGCCACTTGAGAGTCAAGCCTGTGCTCCTCGTTTCTTTGAACCTTTCAGTCAAAGTGACATGCAATATTTGATGGAGAAACACAAGCATGGAGATATCAGATTGGATGAGGACTGGCATCCGTTTAAGGCTGGTGACACCCTCCAGAGTTATCTCAGACAGGGTTATAGATCCATGTCTAAAGAGGCCCAGCTAGTGGGTTTTCTCTCTTTATGGCTGCGACGCTTCATAGTTCCATGAGCCAATGCCGTTGACAGGTTCCATCGAGGCGTTCTATTTGCTGCAGTTCATCTTGTCTTTGGATATAAGATGGACCTCCTATCAGCAATGACCTGCCGCTTGAACGCAGGATTGCGTTCTTTTGTGCACACCATGCTTCATGATAAGGCGACGAGGCAAGATTTTCCTCATACTGAGATGCCTTACACCTATTTATTCGGATGGCTATTGCTTCACCATCCATGTTTGATGAACCCCGATATGGTAAGTGTCAGTAGAGATTTCATCAGACGTTACTCCAGCGCTCGTTGGAATTATACTGCTCTTTCAAAATACAGGTTTGCATTGAACCGCGGATCTGGATGGAGATTTCAGTGTGTCCTGCCACCTCACGGATATGAGACTATCCCTCCTCAGTTGATGGATCTGGATGCAGAATCACTCCGCTTAAGTCCATTCATCTTTTCATGGCTAAAGATGATCCGTCCATCTCACTTTGTCTACCGATTTGAGGAAGACTGCTATTTGGAGCCGTATTTGCCAAGTCGATTTGCACGACAGTTTGGCTATGATTAACTTCAAGTGGGTAATGCCACTACTTGTCTGCAGGCTAAAGGTTTTCTGATTGATGGAGCTAGGGCTTGGAGATATTACAATGTCAGGGGTACGAAAGCTATATTTTCTATGCCCTATAATCTTCAGCAAGGCCCGCGTATGTTATATACATATGCAAATTTCTATACCTCGGCAAATACTTTTACTGAAAGCTTCTATCCCGCTCATAGCTTTGCAAGTGAGAAGAGATCTAAATTAGGAGAACACACTGCACAATCCTTTCGAGATGCAGAGGATAGAGATCCCGCAGATCCACCACTAGAAGCTTCTATCTTCAAGAATTATCAAGATGAAGTACATGATCCTTTGGACGTATCTTTAAAGGTACGGAAAGAGAAATCCCCTGCCAAGGGGTTAAGAAAAAGGAAAAATAATGAGACAACGGCCCTCCCTCAACTGGATGATAGACCTGCTTCGCCAAGAGCTCCGAAAAAGAAGAAAAGGACCTCATTGGTCATAAATGAACCAACGACCACGAGAACAACTCGTTCTCAGTCGAAACAGATGCTCCTTAGTACTTCTCCCGAAGAGAAGGAAGCCACTCCTTCTTCTATTCAAAAACATAGAGGGGTTACTCAAGAGGGAACATCTACTGCCTTGATCAATCTGGATGATGATCGTACCGGAGCTGCTAAAGAACCGGTTGCATCACCACACAGAGAAGTCAGGAGAAAATTGTTAGTGCACCGAAAAGTTTTTCGAAGAACTGATACATCTCCTGTCCCTCCTCCGTCGACGAAATCTACCAGCCATCCGGGACAAGATTTACCACCTCAGGAAGGTAATATCAAAATTTTGATATACATCAATATATATTTTTCTCTCAAAGATGTATATTTAATTGATTTTTTATTTACAGTGGCTACTTCAGCAGATGTCCAGCCTTCTGCCACTACTATAGAGGTCCCATGATCAGATACTTTGGTGGTACATATTCTCGATAATGTACTTGCTGCGGTGGGGATAACGATTCCTTCACCAACTCCCATTACTCCAGCAACCATCTCTCCAGAGAAAGATTTGCCTCCGCAAGATTCTCCAAAGGCTCAAGATCCTACTCACTCTGAAGAGGATCGGGAGATGATTGACGCCTTAGCAGATTGTGACTATAGTAATGAATCTTTTGGTGATGACTGGAATAATACCACTAAGGAGGGACAAATTTTAGTGGATGTGCCATCACCTCAAGAATTACAGGCTAATGAAGGCCAATCAACTGCTGAGGGTGAAGAAAATCTGGTTATCGATGAAGGGCATGCTATTCCCAGAATCGATGAACCCAGAATCTTTGAAGAAGTAGGTGGAAAACCCGAGGCCTCTGGAGTGGTAGTAAACACTGAAGAAGTAGTAGATCAAACTCCAACTACTCTACCGCTTCAAACTGAATCAGGAGCTGGAAGTAGTCAAGCCACGATGTCTGCGGACACCATGTCGAGGCTTCAGATAGAACCATCCGGACCTCTTGAGACTCCACATACAATGCCCGACTCAGGTAGATTTCTAAAATGATTTATTTATTTTAACTCCTTCAACATCGTACATTGCTCTAACAAATGGCATATGTAAATTACAGAAGGACCTACAGGAATCACCAGCTCAACAATGGCTCCTTTGGATAAAGGAACTCCGGCAGAAGAAGGGAGCTCCTCCTATATCTGTGCACAAGAGGAAGTGCCTCCACCTGTTAAAGTCATAAAGACTCCGGCTGAAATAGTAGCCACCCCAAGTGCCATAGCAGCTAACAAATTTGTGGTGGCTTCCTTCACCAAAGTCTTCTTCACATCCTTAGAGCCTTTAATTCATCGAGTAATGGAGAGAGAGAGAGGATGTTCCATTCAGCACAGTTAGAAATTCCTCTTCATTTTTAATTGGAGGCATCCGCAGCCAATGAGATGAAGCTCAGGCTACTTACCTGGAACATATTTTGGATGAGCTGGAGGAGTCAATTAAGGCTTATAAAGACCTTAAAAGATGAGACGTTGAGCTGCTAGTGAATTCAGAATATGAGGCTATGGCTTGAGAGGCTGAGACTAATAAAGCCAATTTTGAAGCTTTTTTATTGGCTTTTACAAGACAATCTTCTGAGCTGGATATTCAAATCTCTGAAGTAGCTTCTACTGCTGAAAGTCATAAGGCTAAGGCTGCAGATGGAGAAAAGAAAGCTTCTGATCTGGAGGCTGAAATTGCCCGACTTCAGGAAGAGCTTAAATCCATCAAGCAGGGTGTAGAAGAAGAAACTCAGCTACATCAGGCTGCTGTCAATCAATTAGATGTTTTGAAGCATCAAAAGGAGGTCTTTGACCGGATACAAAATGAAGAACTAGCCCGTCAAACAGCCGCCCTACACCCTTTTGACCCAGAGTCAGGAAGGGTTGAAGCCAGACAACGGGTGCTGGATTCTTGTACTGAAAGGGCCAAAGCTTTGAAGAAGCAGATTGTGGAACTCATCACTTACTCTTCAGAATAAAATGATCAAAAAATTATATCTTTTTCTTTATAATGTATCTTTTTTGAACATTTTAATCAAAAAGAAATGAAATAAGAAATTTTTTCTGTGGTTCCATTACTTGTTGCATACCTTGTTATAGATATAAGTAATAGAATAGAAAATATATTCAGAGGTACTGGACGTGATATATTTCTTGATTAGAAAATAATGATATTTATTATATCTGCTCAGAGGTAATGTGGACGTGGCAGAATATAATGTTTGAAATATTGTTATTTTAATAGACAACTTTGTCAGAGGTGATAGGGACGTGACGAGTTGCTGACGTAGATGTTGAAATTCAGAGGTGCGGAGGACGTGAATTTTTTTTCTGTTTTAGATGTGAGATATCATCTATGGTTTTATTTACGAGAAAGTAAATAAAAGATAATAAATGCTAAGGCTGATGAATGAATGAATGGACAGTCAGACTTCTTAGGGGAGAGAAAATGAATGAATGAACAGTCACCTCGGTTCTCGAGGAGAATAATGAATGAACAATTGGACTCTTTTAGGGAGAAAAAGTGAATGAATGAAAAGTTGGACTTCTTTCGAGGAGAAAAAGTCGCATCGGTTCTTGAAGCAGATTATCTAGTCATTATGTCTATAAATAGAACAGAACTTCTGTATATGTTGTCAACTTCTTTTCTCTCAGTACAGAATATCTTCTGAAGATATGCTCACTCCGAAGATTGAAGATACGACTGAGACGCCTCCTGCTGAGCCTCCGGTGCCTCCTCAGAAAGAAGTGAGGGAAGGCTCGACTGTTCCTGCACCAGAGCAGGACCTGGTTGCCAAGTTAGTAGAGCCTGGGAAGACTGCTAAAGAAGAAGCTGTGAGGACAGCTGCCTGTGAGTTGCTGGTGTGTTCGGACAATGAGATGTTTGAATTGCTGGCCAATTATGTATTTAACCAGGAAAGGTCAGGTCCTCGTCCCCGTCCTTGATATTATGTACCTCTTTCTACTTTTTTAAATAAAATGAGTTTTATTTACATCATTTCTCTGAATGAATTTTTTTTTACTTTTATACATAATATTTCTTGAGAAATTTGCCATTGATAGGCATCATAGCAATTTTGCCATCCATATCTGTTAATTGGTCGGCTCCTTTTAAGAAAACCTTGTTTACCACATATGGACCTTCCTATTTTGCCTCAAATTTGCCTTTGCTCATGTGGGTCATAGTCATAGGACGTCTAACCGTAAGAACTAGTTCGTCTTCCTAAAATGTTCGCACTTTGACTTTGCGATTGAAAGCTTTTGAGATACGGGCCTGATATAATTCGATATGTTGTTGACCTAGTAGCCTTTTCTCATCGAGTGCCTCTAATTCTTGAAGCCGGAGACGATCAATGTTTTTTGTAGTAAGTTTATTAGCAATGGCAATTCTCAAGGATAGAATTTGAATTTCCAGCGGTAAGACAGCTTCACATCCATATACCAGAGAAAAAGGTGTACAACCTGTGGGATTACGGACTGTAGTACGATAAGCCCATAGACTTTCTCCAAGCTTCTCACTCCAATTACGTTTGTTAATAGAGATAAACTTTTTGAGGAGTTTGATGATAGTCTTGTTGAATGCTTCAGCTAACCCATTAGCTGCAGGATTATAGGCCATAGAAGTAACATTATTGATTCTGTTGTCATAACAGAACCTAGTAAACTTCTGACTGATGAACTGTGGTCCATTATTATGGATAATCCGACGAGGTACTCCAAATATGTATATCACATGATGTTTGATGAAGTTGATGACACTGCTAGTTTTCACTTCAGCTAAAGGTATAGCTTCAGCCCATTTGGAGAAATAATCGGTTATAGCCAATATAAACCGATGTCCTTTAGATGAAGGAGGATTGATAGGAACAATTACATCCATGCCCCAAGCTTCGAAGGGCCATGAGGCAGCAGTCGGGTAAAAAAATTTCGACGGTTGGTGAATAAAATCTGCATGAATTTGACATGCTCTATATTTTCTTGCATAGTCAATGGCATCTGATACCATAGAGGGCCAGTAGTAGCCCATACGTCGGATACGATCTTGTAGTTTAGGACCGGGCTGATGAGCTCCACAAATACCGTCATGAGCTTCGCGTAATATTTGCTTTGCTTCATCACCAGCAAGACATCTTAAGAGTAATCCATCAAAAGTTGAAAGAGAGTTTTGGTGGTATGATTATAATAAAATCGAAGCGATCACCGGCAAATACTTGTAGCTTCTTTAGGATCTTCAGGTAGTATATCATGTACTGCAAAGTCGATGAAAGGAGCCGTCCAATCTTTGCTAATGATATTGACTTCAGTTGAATTACTGAATTCAATATTATGGTTGTTTTTAATACAAAACATTTTTCTATTGGAAATAACAACCATTTATTGTCTTTTGACCGAAATTGCTAAGACCGCTGCTAGGTTAGCTAAGGCATCAGCTTCTGTATTGCATGTTCGACGTATATCTTCGATAAAGAATCCTTTGAATGAGAAATCTATTCTGATTGCAGCTTCGTGGTATGGTACCAGATCTTGATGTCGAACTTCGTATGTACCTCTAACCTGATTAACAATCAGCTTAGAATCGCCATATACTTCAAGATATTCAATTTCCAGTTGTTTGGCTAATTGGAGTCCAATGAGCAAAGTATTGTATTCTGCTACATTGTTGGAGCACGACTCATCTAAGGAATAAGCTCTCTGAATAGCTAATCCATCTGGTGAAACGAAAACAATTCCCACTACAGCGACAAGGGTGCCTCCAGGTCCAATTCTAGATGCTCCGTAGAAGAATAAACGCCAAATAGGAAATTCTTCTGAAATCATATTTGATTCCAATGTCTCGTCTGGTATCTCATCATTGAGTTTAGATGTCTCAAGGACAGGATGAGCTGCTAAGAAATCAGCAAGTGCTTGGCCTTTCACAGACTTTTGTGGAACATATTGTCACGACCCGTTCCCAAATTGTTGGGCCGGGCCGAGCCATGTCCAGCCTACGCTTGGTTAAAGCGTAGTAAGCTATTCTAAGAATAGACAATAAAAGATCTAAGCTGCTAACAGTTCTAAAATCATATTTAAAGGTTCATCACAACACAGCATCTATAAGCGAAGGTAACAAAAGCACAGACTTAATAATACACTTCCAATGTATCTAACTGGAGACAAAGTCCAGTATCCAAATATAAGTACAGACTAAAGTCTAAGTCTCAAAACACATGAAAGATATCTAAGCAAGGTTCCCTGCTGGGGCCTCTTCTGGAGCTAAGGCCAGGTCCTCAAAATCAGTGCCATAATATGTATCACATAGCATTTCCTTTTCGAAAAGTGAACCTACAACGTTATCCTGTCAGGACGGGAGCAAGTACAACCTCTACAACTAAAGTACTGAATAATAATGAAAGAGATGTACAACAAGAAACATGGTGTGATAAGTCTATAAAACAGGAAATACTGGAAAATATGGCCTCATGGTACAACTGGGATTACAGTATCATAGTAACATAGGAAACATGGCATATCTGGAATCATGGTATGACTGGAATCACGATAAAATACATTTGTCAAGATGACACATATATATCTAATGTTTAAAACTGGAGCAGGTACATGATCGTCAATAGGTGTACAATATGCAGGGGCACATAATAAAATGTACTTCCGTACAAGTGTAAAGGCGATAGATGTACATACGCACAAATACAGCTTTGAGAGCAAGGCCTACGGCACAGTAACATATAAAATAAAACTTTGCTCGGTACTGTAGAGGGGGCATGATCACGTACTCAACTATCAGTTTCTCCATAACCCATATTCTAACATGTGAGAGATACGAGAACAGTAAAAACATGTGAGAGATACTAGGAGTAGTATAAGCATAGCAGGTATTGGGAGCAGTATGAAACATAGTGAAACATGTACTGAGAACCAGTAAGAAACATGTGAAGATATAAGAACTGTCCTAAGAATGGCAGGTACTGAAAGTAATACAACATGTGAAAATTTAACTTGCTACCTCAAGGATCAGTATTTTAACAGGGTTAATACATGTTCTAGCATTAAAAGACCGTAAATAAGTTTGCAGATGTACTTGCCTCGAGCAAAACAAGAATACTAGTACGAAGATATAGATGTCCGGTGTTCTGTCAATAATGATATACAAACTCAGCCTCTAAGTTATGTTCAAGATTACACTAGTGGTGTGACACGACTCCTGACTGGGTACTAGCCAAGTGGGAACCTAGCATAAAAGTCTAATGTGGAGTGCCACTATATCCAAACAAATTTTCTAGAGTCTTTACACTAGAGTTGGGTGAGGTCCAATACGACTATAACTCAAAACAACACAAAACATTGTAAGTCGTAACTATTCAATAAATAAATCAAACTGTACACTGAGTTCCAACAATTTTTGAGATAGACAAAAAGCTTAATTTAATATAAAATAAAGTACCAAAATGATCCTTGTTAATTATAGAAATTTATACTAATTTTTATGGAATTTATAAACCTTCATAGATATTTATTAAAAATCAGCAAACACATTTATCCTGAAAATGAGTTCTGTTTTCCTATTTTTATAAAATACAAAAATTACTTATTAAATGCTGGAAAAATTATAATAAATTAGCTAAATTAACATAGTATTTAAATACAATTTTTTTCAGATTTTTACAGCAATTAAAATATATATAAAAATCCAAAAACAGCAAGTAACAATTTCTGAAAAAATAATTAATTATAAATTAAGGATAATACATAAGCAAAATCAACAGATGTTGTCGGATGATAAAATAAATATCACCAACGTGTCCAGAATGGTCAAATTAGCTAGGATAGCCTACCCATAAGTCCAATTTAAATACAGGGGCAAAACGGTAATTTCGGGTCAAAATGATGTCCGTCGTTGGACATACTTTGCACTGAAAAATGTGTCAGAATAGAAGTCTACAAAATCTAACAAATTATATGTTCATGAATCCAGAATGATGATACGAACCCAACGGTATGTCCGAAATAGGATTCCGATGTGCCGATCTCAAAATGATACGTTGACGCGGACACTTGGAATCAAGTTTGCACCGAAATGCGTGCCGGACCAAATGTCTTCAAAACTCAGTAAATTATATGTCAACGAGTCCAGAATGATGATACGAACCCAAAGATTTATCCGGAATTGGATTCCGATGAGCCGATGTCAAAGTGACCAGTTGACTCGAAATGTGGGACCCGCTTTGCACCGAAATACGTGTCAGGGCTCACGTTCTCCAAATCAAGCAAATTTTATATGAAAATATGCCAGAACGATGCCACAAGTCTACTGGTGGTGTCAGAAATTGAATCCGGAGTCCCGGGTTCAAAAATAGAATTTAACAAGTACAAATTAAAGAATTCGGACGACCAACTTTGGCGTCGAATTCGACCAACCAAACGTGCTTATAATGAAACGAAACTTAAAGCAGACAGAAAGAGGGTTATACCAGCTGCACACAGGAACTAGTAGTGCACCAACCGGAGCTGCGACGGCGGAGTTATGAACCCGCGAAGTTGGCGTCACGAAACTGTCCAAAAACAGTTCAATTTAAAACGTCAACTTGGTGGCCAGTTTTGAGGTATTAAACGACGAAATTAACGGGCAAAAATTGAGGGGAGTGAAGTGCTATATACCGAGATTGTGACAGAGCAAAGAGTTCACCGATCCAACGGTCGGATCTCTCGAAAAATGTGTGCGAAGTTGCTGCGATGGAGCACCATTTCCGAGTTCAAAACTCGCGTGCGTCGACAGGATTCTGTTCAAAACGCACGAATAGGCTATTCGACACGTCGGGGAGGACGGTGGTGGACAGGGGGTGGTCGCCTGTGGTGCACGTACGTCAGGGGGGGTCAGCCACGGTGGCTGCAGCGCCGTGCGGCGGCGCGACGGCGCACGACGGCGGCCCGCACGTGCGCACGTACGCCTGCTGCTGCTGCCGCTTGCTGTGCTGCGCTGCTGGTGGCGCGGGACCTCGCACGGCCAAGGCGGCGGCGCAGCGGCGGTGGCGCGGCGGCATATGGTGGTGGAGGGGATGGTGAAGGTGGTGGTACATGGTGGTGATGATAATGCGAGGGGTAGTGGTGATGGTGATGGAGTGGTGTGGTGTTGGTGATGGAGAATGGAGGAGGATGAGGAGAAGGAGGAGGAGAGGGAGGTACTCGGCCTAGGGAGGAGGAAGGAAGGGGTCGGCCACGGGAGGAGTGGGGGGCTGTGGTTTGTTTGGGAGGAGAGAGGAAGAATGTTTTTGTATGTGTGTGTGTATAAATAATAGAAAGAGTGAGAGAGAGAGAGAGAGAGAGAGAGAGAAAGAGAGAGTGTATAAATATAATAGAAAGATAGTGAGAATAGACAGAGAGAGTTTAGATATTTGAAGAGAGAGGGGGGGTGAAGTCGGCCACTGTTGGGGGGGGGTATGTGTGTGTGTAGGTGTAAAGTGAGGGAGAGAGAGTTGTATACATATATATATATATTTTTATTTTTTTATTTTATATATATATATATATATATATATATATATATATATATATATATATATATATATATATATATATGTATATATATATATATGAGATATTTAAAAAAAAACAAAAAAAAATATACATGAGATATTTAAGATATTAATAAAGTAGAGAGAGAAAGAGATATTTTTAAAATAGGAGAAATAGAAAAATTATGTGGGGTGTTTGGTAGTCATGAAAGGGCAACATGGAGCTTGGGTTCGGGTTCGGTCGAGCCGGGTCGGGTCGAAATCGGACAGGGGGCAATATTCGAATTAAAATAGGTATTTATTATCATGGGTGAATAAATAACATGTGGGGACTCCAATAAATGGGACACAAGTTTCATGTGGGTAGTAGGCTTCATGTGGGCAACGTCCATACTTTGGGTCGACTAGGTTGGATCAATGTCGGATCCCGGAATTAAATTAGAAATTAAATCAGATTTTATGGTAGATAATAAATTAGCCTAAATTGAACCGAAAGTTGTGCGAAAGAAATGAAGCGCAAAATAAAGTGTCTGAGTGGGACACGACGGTCATGGGTGAAGAGCGTCTCGAGTAGATCATTCATGAGAAGTTGGTTCTGAGAAAACGACTGGTCTGGTGCTCCTAAATTAAAAGTCACAGTAATGTGCAAACGATGATCAAAGATAAAAGTGGGAATAATTATTCAACGATTAATTGGTCTAAGTTGACCCGAAGTTGCACGATACAAAAAAATCACAAGGGAACGAGTTTAAGTGGGACATGATATATCAAAACGAAGATAATTTTGCCTACTTCAAAACTCGTAAAGAGAGTTACAGAGATTGGCATCCCTGACGCTCCAGAAGTCAAAGTCACGGGAAGGTACATTAATGATCAAAATAATTAAATAATAATATATTTATCGAAAATAATTCATTTAGAAAATTTAAAATAGCCCTGAAATTCAAGGGGCTTACACATATACCATATCATATTATGCTAATAATATGGCCCATGTAGCAAGCCTAGAATTGAGTATACTGGGCTTCTTCATTAAGACCTGCAGAGGATTGACTCGGAAAATAACATGAATGGTTTGACCGATGATGTAATGTCTTGTCTTTTGAACAACAAACATTAAGGCTAAGCATTCCTTCTCTACCGGACTATAACGATGTTCAGCTACAATCATCGTCCGACTAAGATAGTAAATGGCTTGTTCATGACCTTCTTTGTTCTTCTGAGCTAGTAAAGCTCCTAATGAATGGTCCATTGTCCAGACATACATCAAGAAGGGTATTCCTGAGATCGGTGGTACTAGGACCGGTGGACTCATCAAATACCGCTTTATATCGTCAAATGTTGGTTGACATTCTTTTGTCCAAATGAAAGATACACCTTTCTTCATTAACTGAGTAAATGGTCTGCAACGTCCAGACAAATTTGAAATGAACCTCCTGATGTAAGCAAGTCAATCCTGGAATCCTTGTAGCTCTTTTAGGTTGCATGGAGGACGCATCTCTTGAATGGCTTTGATCTTCTCGGGATCAACGTGTATACCTCTAGAGGTAATAACGAATCCGAGAAATTTGCCACTAGAGATTCCCAAGAAAGACTTGGTGGGGTTTATTTTGAGTTGATGCTGGCGCATTAGATTGAATATGGTTCTTAGATCTTGAATATGATCTTCCTTTAGACGACTTTTGACAGCGATATCGTCAACATATCATTCAACGGTCTTTCGTAAATAATCTCGAAAGATAGTACTCATGACCCGTTGGTAAGTTGCACCCGCGTTCTTAAGACCGAAAGGCATAACTGTATAGCAGTATATTCCGTAGGGAGTACGGAATGAAGTGTATTTTTTATCTTTAGGATTTATCCGGATTTGATTGTATCCAGAAAACCCATCCATGAAAGAGATTCGTTCGAATCCACAAGTATTGTCGATCATAACATCAGTAATTGGGAGAGGAATTTATCTTTAGGATAAGCGTCATTGAGATCTCGAAAGTCTATGCACACTCGAACCTTCTCGGTCTTCTTTAAGACTGGGACAACGTTGGCTACCCAGTCGGGATGCTATTCTTCTCTGATAAAACCACAAGCGATAAGCTTTCTGACTTCATCATCTATCGCATCCATCATCTCAGGCTTGAATCGTCGTTGTTGTTGTTTGACTGGCTTGGCATTAGGCAAAATGTTAAGTTTATGAGTTGCGACCTGAGGATCTAAACCCGGCATATCTTCATAGCTCCAGGCGAAGACATCGATATATTCACGAATGAGGTGAATCAGTTCTTGTTTATCATCCTCTGGAAGATTTTTGCTAATGAAGATCGGTCGCGGTACATCTTTCTCTCCAACATCGATCTTGATTAGTTGATCTTCGGTAGGTGGTTCTCATTGTTTAAAATAGAGTTCCCACTGAGTGTCCATCCTTTGTGTCCAAGGATCTGCTTTAGGAGCTTCTTCAATATCATCCTCGTTATTTTCTGAGAACTCGGCAGACACCATATTAGAAGATACTGTCACCCGATGGACATGACCAATACTGGTATCAGAGTCGCATGAAATAGAATCTGAAGAATTAGAGCATTCATTTTTATCAGATTCAGAGGCTTGTGGACTCATAACTGGTTAAGTATAACCCAGCCCATGTTTTATTTTGCTATAGTATTGTTGTGATTTTCCTTTTGGGACAAGAATAGGAGTTCGCCTTCCTTTGCCGCCATTGAGGCCGATTTTGAAATCATAGCCCATTTTACGGATGATTGCCTTGGATTGTGGACTATAACGACGTAGTTGTAGCCTTCCTGTATCATCCTTATTATCGCTGTCAAGCATGATTTTTTTTGTTCTTTTCTTTTACTAAAAAGTATAGGAGTTTTGCCTTTCTTTCGAGAAGGCACTAGGAAGAATGATTCTTATATTAATTCAAGTGATACCATATTTTGGAGAGATGGTACGACTCCTATTGTAAGTGGTTTGAAGCTATCTAACATATCCAAATAACATTGAGTATGATAAGAGACATCAATATACTGCAAAGGAGATGCTACTTTATTGATCTTTACATCATCATTTACAATAGGACCTTTAGCCTTAGAAGGCTTAGCCAGATTGATGACCAGAGGAGGAGAAGAAGAACGAGAAGGAGGGTGAGATTTTTTACGACGAAGGTTGATTACAAATGGCTCAGAAAAGGTGAGCTCCCTTTGTTCCTGTCTGACACTAGGAGGCTGCTTCTTGTGAGAAAGAAGGTAAATGGTCAATATCTTGGAAGACTGAGGACAGAAAGTACGTCCTTTGACAGGGATCACCAGAGTATCATTTGGCATGCCTTTTTGTTCTTCGTCAGTATCCATTGCCAATACCACCTTCATGAATTCCTCTTTGTACATGCGAAAATCGTTGCAGTATGCTTCAGCCCTCTTGAAAGGATTTAAGTCTGCAACTTCTTTCTGTACTTCTCCATTGCCATCCACATATTTGAAACATTGATAGAGAATAGAAGGTACAATATTGTGTTCGTAGAGGAATAGTCTTTCCAGCAAAGCATTGTATGAACCATAATTTTCAATCACTTAGAAAGTTACCTTCGTACGAAGATTGCCGATTTGAAGTTTCAGGCGTATCTTCCCCAAAGGTTCACTTCTTCCTTGATTGAACCCCAAAATGGTAGTGATAGTTGTAGAAAGGTTGTGCACCGGGATCTTCAAAGCGTCCAGCAGAGTCTTCGACATATTGCTAAGTGCTGACCCTGGGTCAATCAGAATGCGATCGACTTTCATGGTGTCCACATATCCCGTGAAGTAGAGAGAACGATCATGACGATTGTCTTCTAACAGCATGTCATCTTATGTAAAGGTGATGTTGGGCATCAGTTCAAATACACTATAACAATGTGTACAACTGACAGACTCCTTTTCAGGCTTCTTGAGGAGGGTAAGACAAGCATCAGCCTGCATTAAGGCTTCACTCAACGTTTCTCGAGTTTCTTTTGAGAGACGTAAGAGTTCGAAGATTGACAATCTCGCTGGAGTGTTAGCCAATTGAGCCAGTATATCAAAATTATATGGCTTCTGAAGTCCGAGAGATGAGGACTTCTTCAACGCTTTATCAAAGTGAACATGTTGCTTTCCCTTATCTGCTGATGTTGGTTTAGAAGAAATTGGTTTCACTACTGGCGAAGATATAGATGGTATATTCTCAACATGAGAAGATGATGCAGGAATAACCTCAGGAGATAGAGCAGGATTCTCTTGAGTTTCGGGATACTCTCGGAGGTAAGGTCTTCCAGATTTGGTGCCGATTAAAATTTCTTCTTCTACTACAGGTTCAAAGGATACCATGTTGCAGCTCTTCGATTTAGTTTTAGAACGCTTCTTTCGATTGGAAGAAGAAGGCGCTTCAAAGTCTGCCACTAAATCTGGATGAATCCACATGATTTCTCCTTTATTAGTGGATAGCAGAACAAGGCCTTCATTTTGGGGAGGTGGAAGATTCACGATCTCGAGAGTAGCCCTCAGAATGGGGACAACACCATCTTGCACTAGTTGCGATAGAAAGTCACCAAATTGCACAGAGACGATATTGGCCATCACAATCTTCTCATTCTGTTGGAAAGTAACAGCTCCAGAGTTGACCATCTCTTGGATTTTGCCTTTGAGCACGTAGCATGCTCGAGTTGGATGCCGTATAAACCTGTGATAAACACAATATTTAGGGTGGTCAGTCTTACCCACTTCCTCTGGCCATTTTGCCTCCGACAGTTGAAACTTATTGCCTGTGATCAAGCAATCGAAGATGCTCATGATATCATCTTCATCGAAAGAGTACTCTTCTTTTGGACGAAGTGCTTTTTATGGTGGTGCTGATGGAGTAGGTGTAGGCTGAGAGATATTGACAGCCAATGATTCTTTGCCCTTGAAATTGATAGCCAATGTTTCCTTGCCCCTACGATTGTTCTGGCGATTATTGTTGCCGGATGTAGGATGTTCGTCTTGATTGGGATTAGCCATTTGCACTCCTAACTATTTGAACTTTTCGGCACTAACTTTCGCAGCTTTGGCATTTACAATGAAAGAAGGCCAGTCTTGGAATTGTGTTGATCCTGTCCACATGCTGATAATAGGCAACAAGTTTGATTTGCAGGTGTCTATTATCACAACAGATGGAGTTCCTAGGGGCATTTTGAGTGCCTCACGGCGAAATCTTTCAATAAAATTCTCAATGGTTTTATTGTGTTTTTATTTAATTTTTATGAGGGCAGACATAGTCATATCGTTGACCCCCTCATAAAATCGTTCTAAGAACATTTGTTTAAAACCAGCAAAGGAGGTTATGCAGCCATCAGGCAAACTACGGTACCAGTCATATGCTGCACCGGCTAAACAACCGATGAACACCCTGGTAAGAAGAGCATCATTTGGCTGCAATTGATCAGTCATCACTTCAAAGTGATTGATATACTGACTTAGAGAAGTGATGCCATCAAACAGCATAATGGTAGGAAGCTTGTATTTAGGAGGAAATTGAACCTCCTTCCATTCCGCAGGATAAGGTTGTTTTATCCCAAGTCTTTGTAGACCATCCTTCTGCTTGTAGGCCTCGAACTGGGTGCGTAAAAGTTTTATAGCCTCTTTAGCATCCCCTGATGACTGTGAATTGGTGGGTTGATTCGAGGTATTAGGAGAAGGAACATCATGATAATTACCACCCTCAGCACCAGAATGACTGGAAGCGACTTAAATCGGTACAGAAGCAACCTGGGGAGATGGTACCCCCAGACCAATATTGACAAGCACAGAAGATGCTATGAGCTCGAGATTTGTAGCAGGATTCATAACCGGTGGTACTGCATGTTGAGCCATGATTATGGTGTGCATACTTGCGACCATTTCAGCCATGGTCTTCAGTTTATCTTCCAGTACAGTAATTCGTTGTTCTTGACTGACTGAACTAGAAGCGTCTTGGTCTTCTATAACGGCATATGCTGTCACCTCTCTTGCTACTATTGATGAGATAGTTTGTTCAAAGCTTTTACTATCTGCATCAAAGTCAGATAGAGAATCCTCTTCCAGATGAGTGATGGAGAGATATTCCTGATTAAAGTCATCCTGGTCCAAATTTTGATTTTTTGATCTGGTATGTTGAAAGACCCCTTTACTGGATTCACGGAGTTGACCCGAGTACTGTTGACTAGGATTGTGAGACGTGCCACGCTTTGAAGATTTTCTACCCCCAGTATCCTGGAAAGTCATATTGACAGAAGCATATAACAGCTCATCATCATCATCTACCATCATGGGTTCAGGAGTTGAAGCATAATTATGACGATCGAAGACAGATCGCTTAGCTGATTGGCAACAACACTTGATAACCACTTCATGAAGGCAGTGGCGTTCTGATGGGTGGTTTAAAGGTGAGTGAGATGTCTCCGTGATCTACCGTTTTTGTGTAAGACGTTCTCGGAGATCAGTTACCACCACGGGACGAGAAGAACTCAGAGGAACATATTCCTTAATGATGTTAGGAATATGACTCTGGTTCTTAAGATGTTTAGTTCCGTGGGTGTACAGAGAAGTACTTAATTCATTGGCATAAGTGATTGGGTCTTTCTCTTCGAAGCTGTATTTCTGGCGCAAATTGGCCCTTTGCATAGGATGCTTGCATTTTACCGAGGTTGATACTGATTGGCGCCTGTTGAGATAGGCACGCAAATCAGATAATTCTGCTCCCGGTGTATCTGTCTGAGATACCAACAATTTTTCTTGCTTGGATCTTGAGATATACAAGGTTGGAAGATCTTGAGAAGTTACCATAGGGGTAGGCAGAATGCCTCTTTGATCAACATTCTTCCCTCTAGCAGAGATTTGAAGATCTCTGTTGAGAATAGAGGAGTCTCTGTTCAAAGGAATTCTTGTTTTGACTGGTGTAAATGTACAGTCTGGGATATTTTCCTCCGAGTCATAGACTGGGGAAGATTGAGAAAAGACCAAAGGGTGCTTTCCTTTATTTTGTGAAGGTTTAACTAAGAAGTGTTTCCCTCTATTTTGTTGTTGAACCATAATAGGCGCAGGTTGCGCAAGTTGAGAAAGTGTTAAAGGACCCTTCCCTTTGTTCTGTCTAGTACTAGTACTAGAATATTGCTTCTCCAAGTTCAGAACTGGAGAAGAAGAGGGAATAGCCAAAAGGCTATTTTCCTTAGGTTACGCCAGGGCAACAGAGTATGTAAGTTGCGCTCGGACAACAGAATGCATAGGTTGCACCATAGCAGAACGGGCAACTGGTTGCGTCTTGGCAGCAGAGTGAGTGGGTTGTGCCTTAGTAGAATGGACCACGAGTTGCGCCTTGGCAGCAGAGTGAGTGGGTTGTGCGCGGACAACAGTAGTAGACTGCGCCTTGGTCACAGAAGCAGTTTGCGCCGTAGCAGCAGAGTGAATAGGTTGCGCTCGGGCAACAGAATGAGTGGGTTGTGCGTGGGCAACAGAAGCAGGCTACTGGGCCACAGAGGCAGATTGAACCTTGGCCATTGAGCGCTCAGGTTGCGCCTGTGCAACAACAACTGTGGAAGACTTAGGAGTCCACACAGTTCTGTTCTTGGCAATAGCCACGATGCGCGTGGTGCTCTTGGTGTTGATCATATCCTCGTAGGCTGTCTGGTTGACTTGAACAACCAGGGTCTTATGCGTCTTACCGATTGACACGGTATCACATTGTGTTGTCATATTCTCGTCGGAGGAGAAAGTCGTCCCCAGCAGAGGCGACATTTTGTTTGTAAAGTATTTCGAAGAGATGGTCGGAGGAAAGATCGCAAGAGCTCAAAGAAGTCTCTCAGAAGATTAAAGCAAAAGTAAAGAGTTACAGTCGGTTAACAAAGGGTTATTTATAGCCTAAAACAGAATCCTAACAGTCACCCTCAGTTGCGCATAAAAGTCGTAACAGCTCGCAACAAACTGCGCGAGATAGGCACAACTTGACTCAGTAATTGCCACGATTCAAAGTATTTCAAAGTTTTATGACATTTTAAAATTCGAAAACTTTGAAGAGGGTCTTGTAGAGCCTAAAAATCAAGTTACGCCATGTTTGTACTACTCCGCAATCAAGTTGTGCCCAAAAAACAAGTTGTGCCACTGTTATGAAGCCCAGAGATCAAGTTATGCCACTGCTCAAGTTGCGCCATATATCAGATTGCGCCCAATCACATTGTGCCTAAGCCTACGTGGCGCCTGACAATAATTGTCATCATTAACTGACAGCACTGACAACTGACAGTACTGACAACGAAGAAAATCTCTTCGAATCCCGTAAAGCGTGGCGCTCGAGACGATTTACTGTCATTTGATGACAGCTGTTCCGCGTACTCTGCAAGTTGCGTCTAGGCTCAACCTGAACAAACTCTTCTTATAGACCCAAATTCTGCCACGTGCCTATGCACTAAGTTGTGCATAGGCGCAACCTAATCAAGCGCAGTTTGACTTGTTGACTGAAGCTCGTGCAACCTGATAAAGTTGAGGCAACTTACGTTCTAAAGCAGGATGACATGGCACACGTGCCACTAATCTCTCAAAACGTGTCCACTACTCTGTACATGACCATGCACATTTCAATCATATGATGCCACGCATCCAAATACAGTTAGTATACATTCGAATAACTGAATGAAAGTTGGCGTAACCTGAAGTTGGCGCAACCTAAAGTCGCACAGTTCAACCTCGCGCACATCAGAATATCTGCGAAAACAATTAATAGAGTTTCCAATCATTATCAAGGGATCAGAGATCAAGAGTTCTTACAAAAGTGCTGCTGCATTCTCCAGAGGCTTTATTATTCAAGTTTACATAGTCTAAGGGATAAAGCGATCGTCTTCTGATCGGATTCCTAAAGTTGTACTTTTCCAGAATTCATTATACTTTGTACAATTCTTTTTAAGTTTGGAATAAACTTTTTGTTTTTTGCAAACACCAAGGAAGTTTATGCCTCAGCGTGTCCAAACGAGCTCCGTTCCGACGAACAAGGACCTGAAACCTGCGCATGAAAACTATATGGATGTCAGTATACAACCGTACTAGTGGTGTGAGCTCCTCGCCCTCCTAAACAAAACCAACACGTTCATTTAGTTTATGCAACATATTCATTCGATTATCTTTCTAATCTTGCCTTAGGATCTGTCTTAGGACATGGACTTCTGGCCTATTTTGTGTCTCTAGACCATCACCGTGCCTCGTACCGATAACTTACTTATTCTTGTGCTTCTAGACTATTTTCGTGCCAACAACATCAACATACCGACTCATACTTTCCTTTTTGTCCCATACCTTGAGATGCAACAACGTGGTCATGCCATAAACTGTGTTCGTGCATCAACATCGAGTCTGTGCCTCACAATTCAACATGACTTAACCAAACTTTTCTTACGGTCCTTCCAAATTTAAACTCGAAAAAGACTCAATTCCAACTTATGCAACTCTGTGCCAACGACTTAATACTCGATGCCACATCTCATGCTGAAGTACGTGTCTTTACTATAGCCCAAATCTTAGGCTCCACAATGATGTTGTAACCGTGCATAGTTTCTTGACTCAATTCGTGCCGTGCTTGCACCTCCTTTGGTTCTACTGACACCGTGTATGCGGATTGCCGCTCACCACACCAACTTATTTGTATGAAAGGTCACTAACAATTCAAGCTATCTTGGACATATAGATGGTGCAGACGAGACACTTACAACCAAGGGTAGCTAGCCCTGCTAAAGTGCTCGAATCACTACGACGTGTTCTTGCCTGTCTACCTTGTTACCCTCCTAAGTCGATACGGTCCTGTAGCCCGAGGCTACCAAATCGAGGATGCAAAAACTTGTGCACAAGTTATCCATAACCATACCTATGAGACTTCTAGACTCCATATAAATGCATGGCCTAATCGACGTACAACTTACTTCCTTTGCTTAATTTTTTTACTCTTTATACTTCTTTGCAGAGCCCAAACCAGGGATTGCCTCTGCGACTGACCTACAGTCCTGATATATTGTTCAGTGTTTCCATATGTGCCATAAACCGTGGCATACTTCTCATTAAAACAATCGTATTTCATGCCTTAAACCAATTGTGCCATGTGCGACACTACCACCCGAGTCATACTCTATATGACGGACCTTGAGACTATAGGAACATGTGGCTATTTCAAGCCGTAGAACTGTGGGACCATGTACGTGCTCAACTTGAACAACCGTGTTCTTTGAGTGCCTTACTCGTGCCAGAAATCGTACGATACAACTTAATCCGTGGGCCGAGTAAAGGCTATGCCAAGCCTTGCACCGTAGAAATGCGTAATGAGACTTGTGGGACAATTATGCTATACCAAGCTTTCGACGGTGGGACAGTGCATGCTTTACCATGTATTTAGGTCGTGCGACACCTATGACTATGCTAAGTCCATAGTCTTGTGACAACATAGACCAACTTTTCCTTTTTTTAAGTCACGGGACGAAGGACCGAGTGTCAATTTGAAAGCACGTCGTACAACATTTCTAAGCCAACTGTGAGACTTTTCCATATTCTAACTCAATCTAACATAACTGGGATTATTCCCTTCTGCTATATGGGTTTGTCTCTTTTATTAGTATACCTACTCAGTGCAGTTAAAAACATCCAATTATTAGTGTAAAGGCTAAGCTGAGGCAAGTTCACGGAAGCTACCTACCTGAGCGAGGAATTACCTCAGCCGAACGGGACTTCGAGCAAGCCATTGCATGGCTAAGTCCAAACGTTGTTGGCGCTTCGATTCCTCCTTTTGAACTGAACGGGACAGGGCATTACATAATACACCACTCTGAAAAGCTTCATCCTCAAAACTTACTGACTACACACTCATCGCCTTATCACTCGATTCAATATTCAATGACTCTCGCACACACTCCTCCTATGTGTTTCTTCAATCCGAACGATGTTCGTGCTTTAGTTATTATTTTTCATATCGAACAACTATATCTCAAACTTGTGATAACTTATACTCGTCGCGTATATGGACAACTTAGTTCTAGGGCTAATCATTCAATAGACATCCCTAACAATCTCTGAATCATAATTTTATCAAATTGTTCATTCGTCGTCTCCTAGTCGAAACCTAGTGTTACTCTTCCTTAACCAATCTTCGAACCTGACATGCATCAATGCCTCGATCAATATTCGAGTTCATTTCAAATCCAACAATCGTACTACCATCAATTATTTTCTTTTGAAACTTACGATCTCAAAATCTTCGATACTGTTCCATTCCTTTAGTCTTACTCGAATTCAATGTATCACTTAGTTTGATCGTGCACATATTTATGGCATCCCCGAAATATATGAATTTTAACCAAGCCTCGTGATAGAGAATCCGCCATTACCCCTCAAGTTGGATCATGCATATATTCAGGACGTCCCAAAAATATATGCATTTCAGCTAAGCCTCGTGAGTGGTGTCTCTACAAAATTGAATCGTTATATCCATCAACACCAATATCTAATTCTATCAATCCTCAAATTTTTTTCAAAATACTTTGGCAACTCTCATTAGGGTCGATTACACAATTTCTATCTCTCTGCATAGGGACGTCTGCCTAACCGCTAGGCTATCTTTTTAGGCTAAAGTTAACCGTCGGTATTGGAATCACCGTTACCAAAAAATGATATCAACACTGACCCCAATCCTAAGGTCAAACCAAAGTTGATAGTACGGAATTTTCTACCCAAGCTCGCATCACTCCGATTTCTAAATTTCGAACATAGTTTTCTCTATTCGTATTCGCAGCGTTCAATCCAGGGGTCCGAGTTATTCAGCAAAGCCATCATACGGTAAGTTCTGCTTAACCAATTCCTCGGCATATCAATATTGCACATCCAAACTTGTAATTCATGTAGTCTATCTTCTCAAACATGTTCGATATAATCCATATATCCGTCCTATCCAAGACTAGAACACTATGACACGATTTGTCTCTAAATCGTAATTCTCATACCATATCCCTAAGTCGGTTAACACAATTTACATATTCGATCACAAGGTCGTCTAGCGTAACAATATGTCACACTCCAATCTCCCACAAGCCCGATTATCTACGTTGGACATAAAATCATTATGCTAACGCTCCCGCAGGATAATCATCCTCATCTGGGTGTAACTCTTGCTTTGAGTCTAGACTAATTCATTCTCGATACGCACATTGGTTCTACTCAATCCTCAAACTCACTTTATCGTCAATCACAAGTACCCAAACAATCCTCGAATTCACCTTCGCATCAAACCATAAGTTAAAATAATCCAAATTCCATGCCCTGATCTTCCGTAAGTTCGATCATCTCTGCTGGACATGAATCACTATGCAAGCTCTCCCGTAGAATGATCGTTCTAATCCGGCATGACGCATGTACAAGGCTGGAGTTACGCTCGCACAAGATAAGAACGTCAACGTTGTGGTTATCATCAAAACAATCAAGACACTTTCTTTTTCATCCCATCGCAAAATCATAATGATTACCTACTTATAAATTTCCCGAGTCATAATAATCTTCATATCATCGATTCAACGAATTCATCAACATTTTTATTTCACATAGTACGAGAAGCATCCATTCACGTAAACTCCAAGTTCATCATTTCCAAACATTCATCACTATCAAAATCCTAAATGTCGCATCCATTTGGTCAATAATATTTTACATGATCGATATTCCTCGAATCAGAGCACCCCCGAGTTATCGCATATTGATCTTTGATATGCCTCAATACCATTGATGATATACATAACCTGACGATCTTCCTTTGCAACAAACTCCGAGTCGTACAACTAATACTATCGTCCAACTGGATATGCGATCAACTCTAACAAATCCAAGATCGATTTCATTATAGTTATCTTCCGAACAAGTCATATGATCAATTCGTTCAAGCCCAAATCACATTTGTTATAGTCAATCTTAGTCATCAAGCAATATATTCATCAAATCGCATCGTTCTATGCTAACTCAAGTTATTTAGCAACATTTATCCCAAATCTTAGAGTCATTCTCATATACTGGAATCATTTCTATGCATGCTAGCTTTCAATCGTGCTAACGTTTCGTATACAATTCACATCGATTTCTTGACTGAGTCATCTTTTCGTTACACCTTAACTTTTTTTTCGATTCAATCTACCTACTCAATTATTTTGCATTTCATACTCAGCACGATCCTGTCAATGCACGTCGTCTTCTCGTTTATTCGAATATGCTCGTACTAACTATTTAAAGCCACGATTAGTTTGAATACTCTTTCTAAGGCTTTGCATAGTCGGGTCACTTGCTGATAGACTCATTGGTACCCCGCATCTTCAATCGATCGACATCCCCGAGGCTATCCCATCCACCACTCAAGGTTGAAGTCATTCGACAAATCTTCAAAATGATCATTCGATTCACAACCGATCACGTTGAATCTCCGTTTGAACCGTTCCTTAGCACGTTCTGTCTATATCGCATTAACGATATCGTCGTTCGATAGCACCACTATCACAACTATCCAACATTTTTATAAATCAAGTCTAACTCATTCTTGTTGGATACAATTTGAATCCCGCACACAACTTTGCTAACATCGATACAAATTTTGGTGTATATGCCTAGCCCGACTTAGCCAACTGTGCCATACGTGAAAAATCTTTTATTCAACCAAAATTTTCTCTCGTGAGATTTTACAAAATAGATAAACTTATTGTTTGGAACATCCCATAGAATATTGAGAGAGAGCACACCAACGATATCGATTTACGAAAACGACATTTAGTACGAAACCATAAGGGTTAAAGAATTCAATCGGAAGTCCAAGGACGTAAATCCGTGTTCTAATACCATCAATTCATGCCCCGCTCCCGGAGGAGCGATAGTCCTCGCTAAGGCATGATACCGCATGAGTGTAGGTTGTGCTTATGCAAGGTGGATTCTGTAGAAGCATAGAATTTTAGGCGCATTCGAAAACCAAAGTGTCTATGCGTGACAAACATCGTGCGCCGAAGACACAGGACAAATGACAGCGCATCATTCAAAGACAACAAAAATAAAAAACACATGAAGAGTTGATTTTTTATTTCATATGAAAATCTATTGCATGGCTAAAATGATTACAATAAAAAGTTTATTACAAAGAAGCCTAAACTCTACAACTAGGCGCATCAACTCAGCTAGGCGCATCACTCTGACGTCTCGGCATAGGCGCATCATCCCTCCTCATCAGAGCGAATCACTTCCTCGTCAACACGCGAGTGCTTCAGCTAATAAAGCATTTATTGAGCAGAACGTGGGTTGGCAATCAATCCAAACCTGGTGGCTCTTCCAGCATAATGAAAGTCAGGACACGACGACCTCGATCTTTGGATGCAACAGGCACCCAACGCTATCTTGTAGAAGAACATTGCCGACAATGGGCTCAAACATAAGCTGTTGTGTCCATAACTCTCTCGACGCATCTCAGTCTTCTGAAAAGTTCATCGTCGAAATCAAAGCTTCTTTGAACGAGGAGATCCACAATCCGTAATGCCAAGGAGAAGGATCGGTCGAGTTCATCTCAAATGAGAAGTTTGGATGAAATGAACGAGCAAAATCTTTACACTGCTATTTATAGGCCAGGGCAAATCAAACCCATGCGCCAAGTGGCAACTTCTTTGAAGTCAGTGCAATAAACTTGCATTAATAGTGTTGAATCTGCCATATCAAAATCAGCTTAGTCAAAGTCATTACCTCGAAAGACTCAACAAAGATAACTAAAGAAGATGCGCCACGCAGCTTATGCGCTCGTCAGCCCCATGTGTTGTACGACTGATGTGTTCATCTAAAGCTCTCCATCCATCAAAGCATTTAATGCTAAAATGACCAAAATGACAGCAGCACACGTCTCGAAGTCAGAATGGTCAGCTTTTGCATAAGATGAAGAGATGCAATCATCACTCGTTTGTCGGTTATGGCTTTGTTCTGCCACGTAGCCGACTGATCACTCGCATGTGCCTTAGCAGCCATGCACTCAAGCTCTGTATGCGCCTCAAAAGCCATGCACCCAGACATGTTACTGACCCCTAAAAGTCAGGTAAACAAGTCTCTCCATACGCCATATCATAGGCGTATCTAAGCCGATCAACCTGCAATAGATCCAAGATATTTGAGCAATAGATATGAGCCACGTGTCATTGACTCAGTTCTGTCTACGAACGGGTGCCAACCGCCCAAGATCTCAGCAATAACCAAATCTCAACAACTGCCACATGTCAGCTCCTCCGCAGCTCAACAGTGCAATTCAAACAGATTTAGCTCCAGCTCCCCAGCGCATCATCCATACGCCCAACAAAGTCAGACATGTGGCTTCCCTACATGTAAAATCTCTATGCGCGCATCGTATATACACGCATAAACGGATCATTCCGTTGCCTATAAATAGAAGGATCATTCCTTCATTCAACAGCTTCGGATCTTCAACTTTTCAAGCACTTTAGCATCCAGAGCACTTGCAAGATCTTCAATCCTCTTCAATTCACTATCCGTTCCAGAGTAACTCGGACCTTCAGAGAGTCCAAGATCGTCGTCGGATCGTTAACGGAGTAAAGAATAACCTCTTCATCGCCACGGTTCCCAGATAAAAATAAAAGTGTACTACTAGGATCCTAACGAGATCCTATATTATACTTTATTTTGTTTGTGATTATATATAAAGTTTATTTCAAACTTTTTAATGGCAAACAGGTTTCATAACGGACAATTATAGCAGCTTGCGATGGGGCTGTCACACAGAAGTCCCAAAGCAGAAGTATTGAATGAATGCAAGATGAGTATACAAACAAAATCCAATCTTTTTATTGATAATAAAAATAAGATTACAAAGGTCACGAAGCCAGATTACAAGTCGCTCAAGCTCACTTTCTCTCAGAATACAATCGCTCAGCTCTCTCTCATCTTTTAATACGATATAACAAGCCAGCGGATGCTTCATAAGGCGATGTCCATACATTTCCCTTATAGGTGAAGTCTTTAATGCGTCCGCACGCCTCGAAACGCAAAGGAAGTCCATGCCTCAGCGTATCCAAGCGAGCTCCGTCCCGACGAGAAATGACCTGTAACTTGAGCTTGAAAACTGTGTGGATATCAGTACACAACCGTACTCGTGGCATGAGCTCCTCGTCCATCCATACAAAACCAATACGTTTATTTAGTTTATGCAACATATCCCTTCGATTGTCTTTCTAATCTTGCCTTAGGATCTATTTTAGGACATGGACTCCTGACATATTTTGTCTCTAGACCATTACCGTGCCTCGTACCGAAAACTTATTTATCCTTGTGCTTCTAGACCATTTTCGTACCAACAACATCATCATACCGACTCGTGCTTACCTTTTTGGACTATACCTTGAGATGCAACATCGAGGTTGTACCATAAACTCTGTTCGTGCATCAATATCGAGGCTATGTCTCATAATTCAACATGACTTAACCAAACTTTGCCTTACGGTCCTTCCTGACTTAAACTCGAAAAAGACTCAATTCCAACTTATGTAACTCTGTGCCAACAACTTAATACTCGATGCCACATCTCGTGCCGAAGCACATGTCTTTACTATAGCCTAAATATTAGGCTCCACAATGGTGTTGCAACCGTGCATACCTTCTTGAGTCAATTTGTGTCGTGCTTGCACCTCCTTTGATTCGACCGACACCGTGCATGCAGATTACCGTTCAGCACACCAACTTATCTATATGAAAGGTCACTGACAATTCAAGTGATCTTGGACATGTAGGTGGTATAGACGAGACACTTACAACCAAGGGTAACTAGCCCTGCTGAAGTGCTCAAATCATCGCAGCGCGTTCTTGCCTGTCTACCTTGCTACCCTCCTATGTCGATACAATCATGTGGCCCCAGGCTACCGAATCGAGGATGCAAAACCTTGTGCACAAGGTATCCATGACCATGCACCTACGAGACTTCTAGACTCCACGTAAATGTATGGTCTAACCGATAGTACAACTTACTTCCTTTACTTCACTTCTTTACTCTTTATACTTCTTTGCAGAGCCCAAACCAGGGATTGCCTCGGCGACTGACCTACTGTCCTGACATATTTTTTAGTGTTTCCATATATTAGACCGTGGCATATTTTTTTATTGAAACAACCATGTTTCATGCCTTAAACCAATTGTGTCATGTGCGACACTACCTTCCAAGTCATACTCTATATGACGGACCTTGAGACCGTGAAAACATATGGCTATCTCAAGCTGTAGAACCGTAGGACCGTGCATGTGCTCAACTTGAACAACCGTGTCCTTCGAGTGCCTTACTCGTGCCGTAAATAGTGCGATACAACTTAATCTGTGGGACGAGTAAAGGCTATGCCAAGCCTTGCACCGTGGAAACGTGTAATGAGACTTGTGGGACAATTATGTTATACCAAGCATTGGACGGTGGGACATGCATTCTTTACCATGTATTTGTGTCTTGCGATGCCTATGACTATTTTAAGTCCATATTCTTGTGGCGACTATGTGTCAATTTGAAAGCACGTCGTACAACGTTTCTAAGCCAACTGTGAGACTTTTCCATATTCTAACTCAATCTGACTCAATTGGGATTATTTTCTTATGCTATGTGGGTTCGTCTCTTTTATTAGCATACCAACTCAGTGCAGTTGAAAACATCCAATTATTAGTGTGAAGGCCATGCTGAGGCAAGTTCACCGAAGCCACCCACCTGAGCGAGGAGTTGTCTTGGCTGAGCGAAACTTCGAGCAAGCCGTTGCATGGCTAAGTCCAAACGTTATTGGCATTTCGATTCCTCCGATTGAACTGAGCGGGACGGGACATTACACTGTCAGTACAGTCGGCGTCAGGCGGCGAGCTTGTACTGACAAATATCCACGTATCCTGTGACATACAATACATTGGATAATACTCATACTCAATTTTTTTTTACTACCAAATGCATATAATTTAATCAAATAACCAAACTGGACTAGTTCATGGGCTTAGGTGACGATAATGGATTTGTGTCGTAACTTAAAATATGATTCAGATATAAGGAGTTCAATTTCTAAAACTCCCTAAAATCCAAAAAAATTAGTATTGTATACTTTAATAACATTTATATAGGGTTGGTCGCTCGAAATGACACTAGAATAAAGAAGAAACTCCTAAGGAAATATTACATTCTTTAGCCCTGTACTGAGATGCCAGTATACTAGCAGTATGTTGTTCTACACTGGCAATAGTATAGAACAACTTGATATGAGCTTATTTTGGTTCCCAGTTTGACCCTATGGTCTTCCAAACCTACAAAAACCACCCATAAACACCATAAAATATTTATACAACATAAAACATAGGCCTATATGAAAGTACGATTGAAATCGGTATACGATTCGAAGCGAATGACACAACATAATATGGTTGTGTGCCCTAGCAACACAACAATAGTGTAGTGCACCGCTTTCGATAGGCGGCGGACTCCGTAATATGCTTGTGCCGAGTCAGATCGGTTGGAAACTTAGATGGCCATCTGACTCGATCGCTAAACTTGTAAACGATAACACCTTGCTGCATCGATCAAATCAATTTGGATGAAAATTACGAGAATCGATCCAATTAATGGAACAGCTTCTGTTGAAATAAGTCATAGATGCAGCAGGCAGCGTCTCGGCGAGTGAGCTCTACATAAGAGTCCCTTCGACGGGACCAAACTGCTGTATGGTTTTCTTGGAGCTTTCGCCGCTTGGTTTTGATGAATGTGTTTTTGCGTCATTTTCTGAATGCATTCTACAAATTACAAAATGAAAGATTAAAGAAGAAATTCTGACTAAGTGTTGGTGCCATTTCAGGAGCTCACATAACTGAAGCTTGAATATTGCGAAGCGCTTCGACTATCGGCACGATCGAATACTTGGTGGGTGGTTCGGCCCCTTCTTTTCTACTCTGTCCTGCAAACAAAATTCTTTTGCCTCGAACTTTTTCAAATCGACGATGCCAAGTTAAATGCATGCCAGTCCACTAAGATCAAGAACTCGGAAAAAACATATCAATTTAGAGTAATATACTCTAAAAATATAAGTTTTGCATCAAAATGAGAAAGTTTAAGGTTCTACAAAAGAGATAGACTATTTCACGTGCTGTAAAATAATATGAAATGTCGATGGTAGCTTATGATGCCTCGGGCAATTTGGTGCCTACGGGACGTTAAATCAGAACGTACGGCTTTGGGGAAACGAACCCTCGCATGAGTCAAAATGATAATGCTACTTAATACTGTCCGCACTATGCAATTGGTCTCATATATTCATTCATTGGCATGGTCATGGACAACTTGTGCACAAATTTGTTTTCCTCGAAACGGTATCCAGGGCATCGAAAACGAATCGTCTTGGGGGAATGTTTATCATGCTTCAGCGTGAGTCATACGGGACCTTCAGTAAGGCTTGCAACCTAGGCTGAAAGGGTAGCGTTGTATGCCAATTTGATTAAGTCCCAAGTGGCGTGTAACACCAATGACCACATGTAAGATAGAAGCATGCTCACCTATTGTCTTATACAGGTATAAATATTATCTCTGTTTTATGCAGGGACGAGCACGGCCGTGGTAAGAATTGAGATAAATTGTTATGTTTTACTGTATGATTTTACTGTTTCAAATGGAAGGCTATCAATATGAACTGAATTCGTTTAGTTCTAAATAGAAAGAAAACTCCAATTTCATGCCTACCTTAACAATCAGAGTCGGTTTATATGAGTGGATTTGTCCCGCTCACTAGTGCATTTCTAAGTATACTAATCTTCAATCCCGCATGTGACGAGGACTGGGGGTGCACATTGCTAAGTCAAAGCTGAAGTTCGGAGAGGCATTTTGAAGCTCTTCCTATTCTGAAGTATTTTGAAGCTAATTCATCGAAGGCTTTCAATGTATAAAAGGGCGAATGTATGGAACGATAAGTGTTAGTTCAGGTAACTTGTCGAGTATATTTCTTATGTTTTAATCAATGTAGCCGCAACGACATCTAATATAATTACGACTTGCACTTCGTGCAAGCTATGAATGAAAAATATATTTCTATCTTCCTAAATTGCGTGTTCAATTCTGATGTTATTTTTGAAGTTTCAACTTGGTGTTTCAAATAAAATGATCAAATGTAACATTTGCCTTGTACGAGTGTGTAACCCCTCTTCCCAAAAGTTTGAAATATTTATCTATTTATTTATTTATTTATTTGATTGAGTTAAATGGTGATTTTGAAATTTTATAAATATTTAAGTAATTAATTATTATTATTATAGAAGGCCTTAACCATGGTTAAGTTTTGGAGTACAAGATGACTAGAAATCATGGCATGGATAGTGCAGTGGCGTACTTTAACTAGTGAATTACCCATGGTAGTGAAGGCCGAGCCATATGTGTGTTCTAACTAGAAAAAACAGACTAAGTCGTGACATGACCCTTGTAAATAAATAAATAAATTATTTATTAATATTATGACTTTTAGGAAATCTGGTTGTACCAAACTAGCCGGACTTAACTGGAACCAAATCCGAGCCTATGTAGTCATGTGTTACGTCCAAAATGTCCATGTATATATATATATATATATATATATATATATATATATATATATATATATATATATATATATATATTATATATATATATATATATATATATATATATATATATATATATATATATATATATATATATATATATATATATATATATATATATATATATATATATATATATATATATATATAACGATATTTATTTTAATTGTCTAGCAAATAATTTTATGAATGGCAGTTATATATAATATATATGATAATGTTATTAAGTGGACAATTATATTTATATAATAAATAATGTACTGAATACTTTATAAATACCATATATAGAAAGATTGCATTATGAGTAGATGACATTTTACATTTTATTTTTGAAGTTTCATTTAAGGTTTTACTTTTGATATACTAAATATACCAATTATATTGGTATATAGAGTTGATAACCTTTATAATATAAAATATATGTGCAAAATATATTGGAGAATACTGTAGAAAATATTTTAAGATTTTTGAGAATTCATTTAAATTTATTATTAGGACTTTTGACATTTTTAAATTTTTATGAAAAGGGTTTTTATATATAACTATATAAGGTTTTAAAGAAAAGTCAAAAAAAGAAAAAGAAAAAGAGAAAGGAAAGAAAAACAATTAATAAATAATAATAATAATAATAATAATAATAATAATAATAATCCCACGAGTTACTGTTCACGGAACAGTAACTCGAATAAAACTGATCAATAGAGTGTATGTATATATATATATATATATATATATATATATATATATATATATATATATATATATATCGATTGAGAGAAGTGGGAAGGATCTCTTGTAAACCCTAACCCCATACAAACTCACACCCCAACACGACCCCGACGTCGTCGCGCGCCGCCTGGCACGCCGAAACGCCGCCCAGGCCGGCCAAGCGCACGAAAACAGCGCACGGAGGATGGCAGCAACAACAGCAACTACGGGTGGCCGAGCCAACTTTGCTGACCGATTTCTCCTCCCTCGTTCAGTCATTTTGCGAACTGCTTGATTCGGTATGTTCATAAACTATACGGCTTCCAATCCCTTCAGTTACTTTGAATTAGTACGCCCTAGATTGCAAGATAAATCGACACAAAGTCAAGAAAAAAATCTGTCTAAAAATAGAACATTAGAGCGGTCCAATACCCTGTTTTGGAAGTCAGATTCTGATCAGGTCTTTATAAAATTTTCAAAACTAATTGAAGACTTTTAAACACAATCTATAGGTCTGCAGAATCCATTTAGTAGAGTCTAATTTCATCGATTGTGCGTCAGGAAATCGATTCTCCAAAAATCAAGAAAAAATAGTTTTTAGAAAAAATAGAATTTTAGAAAAATCTTCCGATACGGCGTACGTCCCGACAAATCAGGTGACGTGGTCGCAACCCATGAGCATCGAAAGACGCATATGAAAGTTGTCGACATGTGGATTCAATGGAACTCAATTTCGTTGTGCGTACGCGACGAAATCGAGGCGTATCCGCCGAGATACCCCGTATCGGCTCCTTTGCAAATTAGTTAATTACTTCGTGCACGTTCGTCATCTCGAGACAAAACTTGTGCCAATAGGATTGTGTCATTTTTTGGTCTTGTGTGCCAAGTTTGGTCCGATTCTGAGAAGGTCGATCGGAACGCTATTTTGGCGGGCCCGCGACCCGATCCAACAGGCAAATTTGTACACGACCCACCAAAATCCAACTTTGGACATACAGTTGAGTTCGTCTCATCAAATCAAACCCATAGATGTATAGTTTGATGACTTTAGAGACCATAGGCTCTGTCACATTTTTCGGTACAAAGCAGGTCCAACGGCGGATACTATTTTGACCCAAAATTATCGTTTTGCTCCTGTATCCAGAATTGGACTTATGGGTAGGCTATTCTAGCTAATTTGACTATTCTAAACACATTAATAATATTTGTTTCAGCCTCCAGAGACTGTTGCACGAGTTTGATTTTGTGTGGCACACTGAGTGGTTGGTATTATCAGTTTCACCAGCAAAGGACCTCAGACGAGTACATTTGTTGTCTGTTTTCAATATTGCTAATTCCTATATCACACTGTTAGTTATATCATACTTAATTCTTGACATGCTCGTTACACAATAGCACTCATGTTTCTTGTTCATGTTATGTTTTCTGCTTTGTACATGGTACCGTGACGAAGAAGTACTAATAGATATATGATCAGACCTTAGTCCATGTTTTATTTCCTGCATAGTAGACCTTGTTAAATAAAGTAGACCTCGTTAAAGTAGACCTAGTAATTAACTTAGACCTTGTGGTATAACTGTCCCCAGATCGATCACATATCGAAAGGTACTTCAAGTCACATAGATAGTTATATTCGCTGCTCTACTCGTTACATGATGTCATATTTTTCTATCAGATATTTTTTATGTTTCTTGTTACTTTTCCTAGATATTCTCATCATGTATTTTATGGCTAACTTTTGTCTTATAGTGGTTAGTATATATTTGGAACTGCACTCAATAAATTGTACTCGTTCCATCCTGACTGGATAAACCAATATTTTTTAGGTTAGTCGCGGCTTCTCTTAGCTTTTGGGAGGCATGGGTATGCTGAGGTCAACCTAGAAGATTAGTTAGATTAGTTGTTTTATTTTATTTTGTGAGACATTGTACTTGGATTAAATATAAAACTTGTAAACTTTGTAAAGTTGTTTTAGTTTTCTGAATGAGCTAATAAAGTTATAGATATGTGATTTTGAGCATCATGGCCTTGACAGCGTTCTATCGCCGACTCTGCGACGTAGGCTGGCTTGGACATGCACTCGCATCCCGAATAAAAATAAAAAAATGGGTACGGGTCGTGACAGAGTGCAACTCCAGACTCGTATGACATCACGCCTTAGCAAGGATGGTTGATTCGGCAAAAATGGGAACATGGATGAACGGTTTGTCGAATCAGGGCGTGGCAAATTGGTATCAAAGTACAGTTATGTTTCCTCGAATTTTTGAAAAATATTTTATTTGGAATGTTGGTTGCGATTACTCGATTGAATGCTTGTCGACATGCTGCGTGAAATAAAAGTTCCACACAGGTAAGCCCGTAGATATTTTTGTAAAAATACTAACGGGTTTACTTTGTTTGTAGGAATGATGAAGAAAAATAAAAACAATCCTGGCACAGCAACCAACGCTGTAGATAGTTTGTCGAGTTCGAAGGGTGCTAGCCCTAGCGAGACTACGATGGAGAAAATGCTGCAGTTGATGGAGCTGCAGTAGCAACAGCTTCAGATGCAAATCAAAGCCCAATTTGGTGTGCAGCAGAAACAAATGGACGACCTAACATAGATCGCAAGCAATATGGTGGGCAACACAAAAGCAACAGTTGTGGCATCCGAAGAGAGGGAAGACGTTCCAGAGGAAGTCGAGGAAGAAGTTCAACCACAAACGATGAACTCTTCTTCCTTGTTCAAAGCAATGGAGTTTCGCAAGATGAATCCGCCTAAGTTCAATGGTCGAGCGGAGCCTGACGTGATTGTGGGATGGCTCGTAGAGATTGAAGATTTATTTAACCTTCTCAGCATCAAAAGGTCCCAGAGGGTAGTATGCACGACATTACAACTGCAATTGAGGGCTCACGACTGGTGGGCTACGAAGAAGCAGGAAATCTACAAAACCGATTCCAGTACCAAGATTTCCTGAGAAATATTCAAGGCAACCTTTCTTGAGCAGTACGTTCCTCGCGCCATTCGTCGATAAAGGGGGATGAGTTCATGATGTTGAGGCAAGAGAATATGATAGTTGAAGATTATCATGCAAGCTTCTCAAAACTTACGAAATTTGACGGCACCTTCCTGCCCAACAAAGAAGAATGGTGCGAGCGTTTTCAACAAGGCCTCAACGAAGAATTGTGTAGGGACATCATGAATCAGCGATGCCAAACCTATCGTAAATCCTATGAAGCCGCACTTGATAGTGAGCGGATCTTCGGCTGTATGTCGTAACAAGCCGTGCCGGTCGTCGACAATAATTTTAATAAACGACCTAACGACGCCAGGGGATCGGGGGTACCAAAGCGTCAAAACACGTTTGAGAATCGAAGTCACTTTTCTGCAGTAACTTGCAACAGATGAGACAAGCGTGGGCACTGAGCACCCGATTATAAATTGAGAACATGCTTCAAGTGTGGCGAGCTAGGCCACTTCAGTTAATTCTGTCAGGCGGGGAAGCCAAATCAACACCCCCCAAGAAATATTCCAAATTCGTATAAAGCGCCTACACTGCAAGTTGCGAATGTGGTACCAGTGAACCCGTCAAATCAACATCATGGAGCACAAGGTTGAGTCTATGCATTGACTCGAGACGAGACGTTTGGGTCCGATACTATTGTAACACGTATATTACTCTATAAAAATATACCTGCTCGAGTACTATTCGATTCGGGTGCAACGCATAGTTTTATATCTCTTGATTATGCAAAAGAAAATAAAATTATAATGCAATCACTAGATATGAACATTAGCGTTAGCACTCCACCGAGAGTCGATATGCCTACGAACTTTATTTGTGGAATGGTCATATTTGTATCGGGGGAAGAAATTTATCCTTAGAAGCCGTTGTACTAGACATCAAAGAGTACGACATAATCGTGGACATGGATTGGTTGGGCGCTTGTCATGCAACAATCGAGTGCGCGGAGAAGAGAGTTGTCTTCCTGGCGAGACAGAGTTCTCATATTCGTGCGGTACGGTCTCGAAGACGACCATGGTGGTATTGACAATTTCGACGAGGCGTATGCTGCGTTCCGGTTGTGCGGGATACTTGGCATCAGTTCGAGATACAAAAAGGATAATACAAACACGGTAAGACTGTTGTTGTGGCAGATTTCTCCGATGTTTTTTCTGACGAGATGCCCGAAATGCCGCTGGATCGAGAAATAGAATTCAGCATCGACACATTTCCGTATACACGATCGATATCAAAAGCGCTTTATCGAATGGCTCCAACAGAACTGAAGGAGCTAAATGTGCAATTATAAGAGTTGCTAGACCGCAGATTTATTCGCCCTAGCATTTCTCTATGGGGAGCTCCCATGCTATTTATGAAAAAGAATGATAGATTGATGTGGCTATGCATCGATTATCATGAACTCAATAAGGCGACCATGCGAAACAAGTACCCATTGCCGCAAATTGATGACTTGTTTGACCAACTGCAAGGTGCGTCAATATTTTCAAAATTCGATCTTCGTTCAGGCTACCATCAGTTGAAGATCAAGTCCGATGACGTATCGAAGTATGCCTTCCGCACTCGATATGGTCATTATGAATTCCTAGTCATGCCGTTCGGTTTGACGAATGTCCCAGCTGCTTTCATGGATCTGATGAAACGAGTCTTTCGACCCCAAATCGACAAATTTGTAGTCATGTTCATCGACGATATCCTTATCTACTCGAAGAATCAAGAAGAGCATGCAAAGCACTTAAAGATGGTACTGCAGACTCTGCGTGAAAACAAATTATACGCCAAGTGGAGTAAATGCGAGTTCTGGATGAGTAGCGTGACGTTCCTCGGACACGTAATCTCTGCCGAAGGCATCGCAGTGGAAGCTTGGGTCGAGCCGGCACCTAGCTCAGTTGAAGCTTGGGTCGAGCCTGCTTAGCAAAATAAAGACCGCACAGAAAGACGATTAATTCCTGAAGAAGATGTGCAAGCTGATTTCAACAGGAAGGGCGACTGACTTTGCGGAAGACGCAGACAGGACAATACGACTAAAAGAAAGGCTTTGCATTCCTGAAACTGTCAAACTCAGGAAAGAAATTCCGACGGAGGCGCATTATGTGAAGTACTCGTTACATCCTGGAATCACCAAGATGTACAAGAACTTGCGCACAAATTTTTGGTGGCATGGCATGAAGAAGGACGTAGCTACTTTTGTGTCGCAGTGCATGGCATGTCAACAAGTAAAGGCAGAACACCAAAGGCCAGGCGGGGAGCTTCAGAACCTCACCATTCCTGAGTGGAAGTGGGACAACATCTCGATGGATTTCATTGTAGGTTTTCTGAAGACGCCGCGGAGGAATGATGCGATTTGGGTCATTGTTGATAGATTGACCAAGTCGGCTCACTTCATTGTAATTAAAGTAGAATAGATCGTCGATCGGTTTGCGTAAATCTATATCGACGAGATTATTCGACTGCACGGGGTACCAGCCACAATAATTTTGGACAGAGACGGGCGATTCCTATCGCATTTTTGGACGAGCCTGCAAGCGGCGATGGGGACCAAACTAAATTTTAGTACTGCATACCACCCCCAGACAGACGATCAGACGGAGAGGGTGAATCAAATCTTAGAGGATATGTTGCGTCTGTATGCGATCGATATAAAGACTAGTTGGGATACGTATTTGCCGCTTGCAGAGTTTACGTATAACAACAGTTATCAGTCGAGCATTCAGATGGCTACATATGAAGCACTCTACGGGAGGAAGTATCGTTCTCCAATATGCTGGGACAAAGTCGAAGAGCAACAAGTGCTCGGACCGGAACTGGTGGAGTAGGCCGTCGAAAAGGTCCGTTTGATCCGAGATAGACTCCATGTCGTGTAAAGTTGACAAAAGAGCTACGCAGATCTTCGTCAACGACCGCTAGATTTTTTTGTCGGGGACCATGTATTTTTGAAAGTAACGCCCATGCATGGCGTGATGCGGTTCAGTGTTAAAGGCAAATTGAGCCCAAGATTTATAGGCTCTTTCGAGATCATCAAGCGAGTTGCAACGGTTGCTTATCGGATCATTCTACCTCCTGCCTTGGCTGATGTGCACGATGTTTTCCACGTTTCACAACTTTAAAAATACGTGCACAAACCAAGTCACGTAGTTAGCTTCGATTAGTTGGAGCTACGTATTGACTTATCTTACTCGGAGGAGCCTATTTAAATTTTAGACCGTAAGGAGAAGGTATTGCAAAATCAATCGATGTCCTTGGTCCGCGTACTTTGGCGGAACCATTCAGTTGAAGAGTCGACGTAGGAAATGGAGGCAGAGATGAAGGAGAAGTACCCTTCGTTGTTTGTCTAATTTAAGGTTAGACCCTTGTTCTTAAGTTTCGGGACGAAACTTTTTCTTAGTGGTATATTATGTAGTGTCCCGCTTTCGATAGACGGCAGACTCCGTAATATGCTTGCGTCGAGTCAGATCGGTCAAAAACTTAGATGACCATCTGACTCGATCGTTGAGCTTGGTAGACAATAGCACCTTACTGCATCGATCAAATCGATTTAGACGAATGTTACGAGAATTGTCACGCCCCAGAAACAGAATACTGGAGAGCGGGGGCAGACATAGCCAGCTACGTATATGAAATGGGATCCATCTCGCTATACGGTCACGGCTGTCTAGATACATAAGGGTTTAACTACAAGCCAGCAGTCTCTTAAGGTCATGAACAAGCCTATTGTCTCAATCACAAGCAAGTAAGTAAAAGTTACAAGATATATGATCATTAAATATACAATAGTAAGGCGTCCCAAATATTACATATTCAGCTGATCATGAAGCCAGTCGTTACAAAATATCAGGACTAGCAAGAGTTTAGTTATACATGATCAACCCTAGGATCTGTCAATCATGTTACAGCCCGTAGGCAGACAGTAAGTAAGTGCAATCGAGCTAAACAGGTGCTCGTCGGCTAAACGCCTCAAAAGAATATTTTTACAATAGAGTGGGAGAGCTAAAAATAACCCACTCGTTGCCCTGGTTACGCCTGGTGTTCACCATCGGGCTGGAAAAGCGGTAGATCCTCTGGAGCTGCTCCGAAATCTGGCCATACAAAATCAGCTGGGTCAGACCCCAGAAAGAGCAAGTGCCACAAAGGAAGCTTCACTTAGGAACTAAAACTAGCAATCAGCACCAGAGTATAAATAAAGTAAGAACTGGAAATAAGGAAAATACATCATGATGATATACGACGAGATAACCATGGAGCTATTCAGATAACCAGGTTACAACCCGTAAACCAAACAAGGACCGGGGTTGTAACCCTTCGTCTGAACAGAACTTGGAATTCTCACCATTTATCGGCAAGATAATATAAGAAAATCAGGACATGTAACAGGATCAAGACAAGACTAGACTGGTTAGACTCCATCCAATCATTTCACGGCCAAGCAAGAATTACGGCTTGATACTTTAACTAACTAGGGTTGTCACAAGCCTAATTACTAACAAGATGCAGTGAGATTATTCTACAGCCACAAGCCCTGCAGACCATCCAGGTTACCTGGGTTGAAAGATTAGGGTTGAATTCAGGTGAGTACATCGTCCAGGAAACGCATGTACCCTTAAGTAGCTTGAAGGGTGCAATACATGACAGTGTGCTGGAAATGTGTCCTACTCGACGGCAGGCTACAGATCCCAAGGCGTGCCCAGGTAACGGGATTGCCTGTAGCTGGGAGATCTCTTTATGACTAATGTATTAATCTAGTTATTTAACCTTAGTCCATTTCAGTAGGTACTCCTGACCGTGGTACTCAGGAGTCCCCTCCTAGACATGATGCAAGACAAGACTGGTTTATTTGTACAAGCACAATCGCCCACGGTATCCGGATTAATTATACAGGTCATGTCATGTCAGGTAGCTGTCGCAACAGCTTATCAAGATAAATCATGTCAGGTGTACTTGTCAGGAGTGTGCCACGACGGGCCACTATCAGGTCAAGCCAGGTCACTTATCAGGAGTGCACCACTACGGGTCACTATCGTGTTATGCTAGTTCCTTGTCATACTATGCCATATACAATAGTCATTCCAAACATATTAAGTAAAATCAAGTTCGTGACAAAAGGCGTAAGGATATAAAATGGGCATAAAATATCTAATAAAATATCAATATACAGGGCTATAGAAGAGCCATGCGGCTAAGGCGTATGCGACCAGGAATGATCTCATGCGGCTGGAAGAGAACAGTCCATGCGACTGAATAGGGTCAGGCGCATGCGGCTCAGGGTTGTTGGAATCCATGCGGCCAGGAAATGACTGGGCCTCATGCGGCTGAGGGGAGGGAAATCCATGCGGCTCGATATAGTGGGTACACATGCAGCTACATAAGCAAGGGCGCATGCGGCTAGGTTCAGTCAAGGGCGCATGCGGTTCACAGAAAAGGGTTCTCATGCGGCTGGAAGAGACCTGGGTTCATGCGGCTCGCAGAGCAAGATCCATACGGCTGGGTCAATGCGATTGCTTATGCGGCTGGGGAGGTGACAGTTGCATATGCGGTTAAATAGTTGCTCCTAGTAATGCGGCTAAGTCCATATAGACTCATGCGGCTGATGAGAAATGAGCCCATGCGGCTAAGAATGGGACTCAGCCTCATGCGGCTGGGACTAAGTTTCATGCGGCTTAGAAGTACAAGGGTCTCATACGGCTGGGGGCGACTTGCCGCATGAATACTCATGCGGTCAAGTACAGCCATGCGCCAGGGAACTGTTCTTCTTCTCCAAATTTCCGAGGAGAAGAACACTATGAGCCCATGCCTTCCAAGCTTCATAAAACCTTCATCCGGAGCCCAAATTCGAACTTCCATAAGTCAAAATAGGGTAGAACGAAATGCTCTACAACAAGGAACCATCAAAACTTAAAAATAACAAGATTAAGTAGATCAAAATCTAAGAAATCTAAAAATAATGTAAACATAGATCTACAAGAATCTAGCCATGGAAAGAGGAAATGCCAAGTACTAAAGTAAGTTAAAATACTGTAAGGAAGAGAATGAAGCAATAAAATTTGAGTTCCTTCATGAAGCAAGTTGTACTTGCCTAGACCTCTCTCTCTCTCTCTGGTAGGTAAGGAAGTAATGGGGAAGAAGAAGATGAGTAATGAAGAGAGAGAAAGAAGAATGGTAATAAATACCAAAGGTGGTGGTAGGTAGGGGGTTCATCCATGGTTCATGATGAACCAAAACAATCCCAACCGAACCAAGCCAACTAGGGCCAAGAATAAACCGAGCCAAGAAGGAAAAGCTAAACCAGGAATTAAGCAATACAAGATAAAATACGTACACATATTCTACAAATACGTAATACGAACCACAGGCATTACAAGAATCGATCCAATTAATGGAACGGCTTCTGTTGGAATGTCCTAGATGCAGCAGGCTGCATCTCGGTAAGTGAGCTCTATATAAGAGTTCCTTCGACGGGATCGGACTGCTGTACGGTTTTCTTGGAGCTTTCGCCGCTTGATTTTGATGAATGTATTTTCGCGTCGTTTTCTGAATGCATTCTACGAATTTCGAAACAAAGGATTAAAAAAGGAATTCTGACTAAGTGTTTGTGCCATTGCAGGAGCTCGCGTAACTGAAGCTTGAACGTTGCGAAGTGCTTCGACTATCTGTATGATCGAATACTTGGTGGGTGGTTCGGCCCCTTCTTTTCTATTGTCCCGTAAACAAAATTCTTTTACCTCAAACTTATTCAAATCGACGATGCCAAGTTAAATGCAAGCCAGTCCACTAAGATCAAGAACTCGGGAAAAATATACGATTTAGAGTAAATTACTCTGAAAATATAAGTTTCGTATCAAAATGAGAAAGTTCAAGGTTCTAGAAAAGAGATAGACTATTTCACGTGCTACAAAATAATATGAAACGTCGATGGTGGCTTATGATGCCTCGGGCAATTTGGTGCCTACGGGACGCTAAATCAGAACGTACGGCTTTGAGAAAACGAACTCTTGCATGAGTCAAAATGATAATGCTACTTAATATTGTCCGTACTATGCAATCGGTCTCATATATTCATTCATTGGCATGGTCATGTACAACTTGTGCACAAGTTCGTTTTCTTTGAAACGGTATCCGGGAATCGAAACTGAATCGTCCTAGGGGGAATGTTTATCGTGCTTCGACACGAGGCATGCGGGACCTTCAGTAAGGCTTGTAACCTAGGCTGAAAGGGTAGCGTCGCATGCCAATTCGATTTAAGTCCTAAGTGGTGTGTAACACCAAAGACCACATGTAAGATAGTAGCATGCTCACCTATTGTCTTATGCATGTATAAATATTATCTCTGTTTTATGCAGGGACGAGCACGACCGTGGTAAGAATTGAGATAAATTACTATGTTTCACTGTATGTTTTACTGTTTCAAATGGAACGCTATCAATATGAACTAAATTTATTTAGTTCTAAATAGAAAAAAAAACTCCAATTGCATGCCTACCTTAACAATCAGGGTCGGTTTAGATGAGTGGGTTCGTCCCGCTCAATAGTACATTTCCAAGTATACTAATCCCCAATCCCACAGGTGACGAGGACTCTGGGGTACACGTCGCCAAGCTAAAGTTGAAGTTCGAAGAGGCATTTTGAAGCTCTTCTTATTCTGAAGTATTTTGAAGCTAATTCATTGAAGGCTTTCAATGTATAAAAGGGTGAATATATGGAACGACAAGTGTTAGTTCAGGCAGCTTATCGAATATATTTCTTATGTTTCAATCAATGTAGCCGCAACGGCATCCAATATAATTACGACTTGCACTTCGTGCAAGCTATGAATGAAAAACATATTTCTATCTTCCTAAATTGCGTGTTCAATTCTGATGTTATTTGTGAAGTTTCAACTTGGTATTTTAAATAAAATGATCAAATGTAATGTTTTTGTCTTGTACGAGTGCAACTCTAGACTCGTACGACATTACGCCTTAGCGATGACGATCGATTCGGCAAAAATGGGAACGGGGATAACGGTTTGTCGGATCGGGGCGTGACAAATAGTATACTGACAATAATGTTCATGTAGTTAGAATGCAGAAACATTTCTGATCTTGGCCATTTCAGCCCCGATTTTAATCCACCGATTGTACACCACCCTACCACATTCGTACTAATCAACTTAATATGCTAGTTCTTCGTACTTGTGCATCTATGCGATGATTCGTGCAGTGAATTGCTCGAAATCACAAATCTAAAATGAGTGTCAAAATATTAAAATGCAGTGTTGGGCTCAGCTTTGTGACACGAACTAAGCATGTTTATAGCGAGTAGTGTTTACTAGTGACATAAAATAAGATCAAATTCCAAAAGACCAAGACTGAAAGTTGGAAAAGCCACATTCAAAGTCAAAAACTCAATTTCCAACATAAAAGACTTACATGCATAGAGCCCTAGTGGCTTGAGCGTATGTATAATGTCTTGTGTCCAGGAAAACAGTAAAAAAATAAACCCGAGGTATTACCTCCACACACTGAACAATGTATACTTGCCTAAGTTACGAGATCACACGATTATGATACGAGAAATTGGCTTCGAGTCCACTTCCAGACCGACACACATGTGCACAAGCCTTTCCTTCCTAAAAGTTTCTAGACTGGGTCCAAGGAAGCTCCCACGAGAGTCGAGTGAGAGTTAGAGTGATCGAGGGATACATAGAGATGTTGATAGATGAGAGAGAGTGACCGAGAGAAAGAGAGATATAATTGGGAGAGAAAGAGAGGAGAGGGAGATAGAGAAAGAAAGAGAGAGAGATTGCATTGGAATGGAATAAATAAAGGGTTTGCTGATTTATATATAAACCATCAAAATGAATCATGGTCGTTCTATGCGATCGGATGGTTAGAAACAAATCAAATTTGGCAAAAATTAACCTACACACTGTACTAACATTATTATGTTGACATGGAAAAATGCCCCAAAAGTTGTGGTTTAGTTGATCCGATCCAAACCAATCCTAGTCCTGGTTCTCTGGTATAATAACTAGTGGTTTCTATAACTCTATCACTATGACTGGGTTGCATAAAAACCATAAACAATTATTAGGTTACATATGTCAATAATTTGATTTTGAAAATGGGATATCGTTCGAGTATTCAACTCTCGAGATATCGCGACTCAAAAACTTAGGAAGTCTATGAAACAAACCACTAGTCTAGAAACCAAATCCAAAAATACAGATCAAAAGCTAAGTTACGAAATCCAAATATGAAAAATACGAAATTCGAGATACGATAAAATATTGTAACACCCACTTTTCTAAAATGAGGGTAATTTTGAACTTTTGTAAAAGTTTATTATTTAATAATAGGATTTTTGATTTATGAGGATTTTTAATTAATTTAATACTATTTAAAATTGGTGAATTATAATTTTGATGTGTTAGCTAGTGAACCCTAGAACTGTTGAGCCTAGAGACTAACCATGACCATGAGGACCTAACCATGTGATTAGAATGACTATTTACAACTTTTTAGACTAAGGATATTTTAGTCATTTTGTGACTTTTGAATTATTTAAGATTTTGATTAATTGGTGAATTTTAGATTATTTTAATAATATTTAAATTGATGTATTATGATTTGGCCATTTATCATATTTTAATATTTTAGGAAAATTTTATATTTTTAATATTGTTTTTATTGGATTTGTTTAGTCGGGTTTGAGTTTCGTCTCGTTCCGACTTGTATTGTGACCCGGGTAGCTTAAACTCTAGATGGGACCCAATATTAATTTAAGCATGGCCCACAAAATCTAACATTTAAGTTAGTTAGTTAGTTAGACTAATTTTTATCATGTTAGAATGGTTAAGTTAGAGACTCAAAACTAGATCCTTTGACCCCAAACTTGAACCTAGTCTAGACTTAACCATATGAGACTAGAGAGGGGCAATTAGGACATTTTTTATTAGCCCTAATGGACTCTTTATGGCAGCTACCTTTAGGGGAGAATGATTCATTTTATTCATTACAATCTTGCCTCTTTTATTTTCCTTTTGTTCTTCCCTAATTTTAGAGAGCCTTCCCTTTGATTTGATCTCCAAATCAAATCATTCCTTTACCAAATCTTCCCTCAATCATTCCCATTCTCCAAGGGAAGGGTGCTACCAAGGATTGGAAGAGAAGTGCAAGGAGGAGTGTCCACTTTGAGGGATCTTCGTATCGGAGCCGTGTCCTAAAGGATTTTATTGGGATTCCACTCCCAATAGGTAAAACCCATCCTCTAAATCGATTTCCTTTGCATATAAATTAGTTTTGAATCTGTAGGATCCATCCTCATGCATGTGTCCCCTTTAGATTCAAATTTGAGATCATTTGGATCTCTCTTGAGGATTTTAGATATGTGTCTTGTGTCCTACTTGATAGATCCCAAATTAGGACACCCCATGTGTATATATGTATGATAATATTTTAAATAGATATTTAAATTCAGTTTTAGAATGGTTAGAGAGTGGGTTGATCTTAGTTAGGATGGTTAGAATAAGTTTCATTTAGATACCTATGTTGGTATCCAAGTATCTTGGCCTACATGTGTTTCTTTTGTCCAAAACAACTCAATTTCGTTATAATATTCATCCACGTTTTTATTAACCAAAACAACTTAGAAATATCATAACTTTTAGTTTAGAACTCCATTTTTTTAAAAGAACCGTATCGAAGTTAGCTTTCCAAATATATATTTTAATAAGCCAAAATCGTTCTGTAACTTTTTGTAAAATTATTTGAGTGTCAGTTGTCCGAAAGACAAACACGTTTCGGTGTTTTTTGCGATTTCGGGAGCTTTCAGACACGAAAATATGATCCGTTTGAAGTTTCGGAAAGCTAACACGAAGGGCTACGACATACTTTAATCCTAGAATTTAGTGAAGGCCCAATTGGTACAGTATTAGTTTTAAGTAGAAGAGTGACTATACGACATAGACATTTTGTGTAACCTATGAGCCTATGTAGTATGGATATTAAATAAATGTAGAGTATGCAATGCATAATATGTTAGATGAATAAAATGATATATATATGATATGTATCCTCTTTACATTAATGTATATATGTGGTTGAATGCAAGCATGTAGAAATGCAATCAATGTAATGTATGTAAGCAATGCATAAATGCATGAATAAAAGAATGATATACAATGTATACATGAAAGTATATAATGAATGCTAGATATGAATGCAAGGTATATATGTAATGATAGATATGAATGCATAATATATACATAATGTAATACAATATATAATGATAGCATGTATGGTAATATAGAATATATGATGCAAGCATGTATATGTCCACTATTTTCCTGAGATTAGCTACACTCGAAATCTGAGATTCACCACTGCCTTCACTCATTCAAAAATCTGAGAATCATTACACTCTCATAGCAATTGACCCACATCACTGTATCTGCTATTTCTCCATATTACACTCTCACATTACACTGATTTCAGTTTCCTGTATACATACACACATTTGACACTAACCTACCAACTGTTTTTTCTATTACAATGTTAGCTATAACACATTGACACCCTAGTAGCTATAATCCTGTCACATTGGCATTACATGTATCCTGAGAGCTAACACACACACACACACACACACACACACACACACACACACACACACACACACACAGGACTGTTATTTATACTACACACATTACACCCTCACACATGGACAAACATACTGTTACATGTCACACACACACACACTCAAAAGCTGAGAACCTATAAGCTACTGTCATGTACACACATATATGCTACACACACACACACTAAAAACTGGGAACCTATGTGATAATCTAGACACACACACACATGAAAACCTAGTAGACTGTTATCCTCACCTCACACACACAGGACACATTCTAAAACTGAGATTACGTATCACCTTCACACTGATTTTCCATATCACTCACACATGGCTATTGTGTATACTGTCTTCTCATGTACACACACACACATGTCTATATCTCTATGTGTATATGTATATATATATATATATATATATATATGTATAAACTATATCTTGTGTAATATACATATTTATATATGTATGCTACTTATATTAAATTATATATATAATATATGTGAGATATATGTATGGCATATAGACTATGGCACATAGCCTTACATGCTAGTTTTTCTCTCTAACCTTCTCTTTATATATAATGTTGTATATATACATGTTGTATATATATATATATATATTTTTTTTTGTATATATATATATATATATATATATATATATATATATATATATATATATATATATATATATATATATATTTATCATGAAATTCATATATATATATATATATATATATGAATTTCATGATAAATATATATATATATATATATATATATATATATATATATATATTTATCATGAAATTCATATATATATATATATATTTATCATGAAATTCATATATATATATATATATATATATATATATATGAATTTCATGATAAATATATATATATATATATTTATCATGAAATTCATATATATATATATATGAATTTCATGATAAATAGCTAAATGTGAATGTGCCTTGATGTGTGGCTTGTGTTTGGCTTGTATAGCCTTGGGATTGATGTGTGCTTACTAGAATAGGCTGGCTAGGCTTAGTTAGACTTGTTTGGGTTAGGCTTGACCTAGTTTGACTAGTGTAGTTGACTAGAGTTGACCAAAGGTTGACTTTAGCCTAGATTGACCCAAACATTATGTAGATGCATTGTAGCAGTCTATTTTACTATTTTAGACATGTAGTGACTTGTACTGTTCTATAGGAGCCAGACATCACTCCTCGGACAGTATATTCTCTTCAGATATTCAGGATACCAGGCGAGTATATTCTCTGATTATTTTATATCTTGTTTAGGATTATATTTTCTGCTTTAGATTACTTTACTTGATGCTGACACGTTGGTAACACGGATTAGTACTATATGGATTCCTTTATGAGATGTTATCCCCCTCGAGAGCATCAGATACTCTTGTCGCGTGTGTTTTACTTACATCATGTATCTCATGCTTCTATTATCATGAATCTTCATGTATCAGCTTGTGATTCCTGTACTCTCATGAATCACAGAGCCTTCACGAATCTATTCATGAATCACTCTTGAATCACCCTTTATGGGCAAGTAGTATAGTCGTGAATCTTAACGTAACTTGACTGGATCCTTGTGTATTGATTGGGGATAGGGGAGTAGAAACTGAACATGTGAATAATTCTAAAGTAGAATAGTCATGAATCACCTCTTTAGTATAGTCATGAATCACTCTCCAGCTGTTCACATATTCATCTTATACTCTGAATCACTAGCACTGATTAGTTCTCTTATATATTGTAGCTATTTACTTACAGTCTCTCTTTTATATCATATTGTTCTTTCAGTTTCATGTATCCTACTCTCTAGCATGTTTATATTTCCTAACCTGTTATGATTTGCATGAGATGTATTGTGCTCGCTCCTGTCCTGACTGGACCTGTTAAAAATATTACAGAGGATGAGGACGAGACGCTCTGTACCACCTATTATGGGACTACCCTAGAGGATTGTTGTGACCTGGATCTCCAGCAGGATCCCTTAGCAGTGGATGACACACCATTAGTTTAGATTAGTCATTTTCAGTTGTATTTACTCTATGGATTACTGTATTTGAGATTTGGAATATTTTCTGGATTTGTGATATCTTAGACACTTAGACTTCTATCTGTTTGTATCTCTTTGTGGATTCATTTCATATCTATCTATCGTATTTCTGCCTTAGATGTGATTGAGACTGTATTATGTTATGTCACCTCCATTCGGAGTGTATATACTGTACAAGTACCTTATATTGTTAGATGATTGACCTAGGACAGTGTTCTACCGCCGACACTGCGGCATAGGCTGGACGTACCCACTTCTCGTGCCCTCACTCTAGGGTGCGGGTCGTTACAAATATGAAATACAATATAAAGCAAAAATGACGAGAATTTTTTTAATATCAATAATTCAGAAATACAAAATCTGGAGACGAATGTCAAAAGATTGTAAGCTCGAGGAGCTTCCAATTTACCACTTAGCTTGTAAGTGCAAAAAGATCCTTGTAGCCTTCATCAAATTCAAATTTTATAAAGCATGTCAAAATAACCCTAATTCGTTCTTTTCTCTCATGTTTTCTTTCCCTCCTCTAGGTAAACTTTTATACTGTTGTTCGTATGCATGCCTACAACTACTTCTTTTTCGTTAATAATTCATTTAATTTACTATTTTTTTTATTATTGTTGGTAAATATTATCCATGTTACCTTGCTTCAATTTTATTGTTATTAATTAATTTAAATTTTGGCTTGAGTTATGTTTCAATTTTATTGTTTTTTAATGTGAACTTGAGGATGAAATTATTTTATGTTGTGTTGATAAAAGTATTTGATGGTATATGGTTTTTCTTTGTATTAGTGATTTTTGTGTTTAAAATGATGTCATAGTAAGTAAAGACAAAATAGTTAATTTATATATTTATAATACAATTTAAAGTGATAAAAAAAAACAACGACGACTCTTTAAGTATACAATATAGTTATTAAAAATAAATAACATTTGCACTTTAATACTACTATCAGTGGTGCATGTGCGTGTATTTCATGCTAATTTATTGCATAATAAGTTTTTAAGGGATATTGTATAATAAGTTACTTATAATTATTTGAATTTTTTTAAAATATTTTACCAAATTTTATTTTGCATCTTTTTTCTTCCCTTTTTCAATAGTGTTTTTATTATAAATATTCGTAGTGAACATGTTTTTGTTATTTTATTATTATTTAATTTTCTTTTCTTTGCTTGAGAATGATATATTTATAAATTATTGGTATTATACTATTATATTTTTATAAAAAAAGTAATGATGTAAAGAGACACGATAACATATATTAAGTATATACTACAATAGTGTGTATTAACGATGGTAGTAGACATTAATGCTGATTGTAAGTATAATTATAATTACACCATTAACTATATTTTTAAACTACATAAATAATGTAAGATAAAATAAGGATATTTTAAGAATCTTGAAAGTTCTACAATAAAAAATTTCAAGTTTTTATTATATAATAAAATAATGTTAGGGAGACACTTTCTTTGACATACTCCATAGCCAGACTGACGTGACATTGCACTATTGGATGTCAATTATTATCTCCCTTTTAAGGTTTTCTTTGACATCCAATAATGTACTGTTACATCAATGTGGCTACAGAGTGTGCCAAGAAAAGTGTGTCCCTATAGCATCTAGAAGTCGTAGACGTTGTACATGTTCTTTGTTCGTGTTCTTTCCCCTCATATCTTAAAATAGCATGATAACCCAGTTTGAAATAGTTTAAAATATTTTGAAGTAAATTTATTTTTGAGATGGTGAACATTTATTGTAGTTGGAAGTAATGTAGTTGTTAGTGGTTAGTATTAATGATGTTAGTGGAGATGTGTGTAATTTACATGTTTTATCTAAGTTAATTTAAGCATATTTTGATATAATAAAGTTGGAGAAGGAAACTTTTGGAACATTAAAGTTTTACAAGATAGATACAATGCTTATGAAAAAACAAGGCCACTAAAAAAAATACTACAAAATTTGCTAGGAGACCTCACAATTTCTGGGAGTCATAGGATTGTCAAAATTCTAGCAGTCCTTTGTATATTCGGGATTGCCAAAATTTTGACAGTTTTGAAAAATAGGACTGCCGAATTTTTGGTGCTCTTGTGTATATATATCCAGGTCTGTTAAAATTTTGACAGTCCATATAAAATCAGGACCGTCAAAATTTTGACAGTCTATATAAATCAGGACCGCCAAAATTTGAACATTACTAAAATAGTAAGGACGGTTTGCTAATGAATTAGAACGACAAAAAATGTTGTGCCGTTAACACTTTTCATAGTACGTTTATCAATGATAAAAAAACAAACACCTTTTGATCTTGGAATCTATGTCGAGTATGGTCTAATGTGAATTTTGTGGGATAAATTAACAAGGATATGATAATTTATATGAGCATATCTGCTGTCTCCAAACTCTGAACATGTTTTCTCTTCTGTAAAAATAGGAGAGTTCCTACTGTAACACTCATAGCTAGTAAAATTTATATTTTTATAGGAAAAAGAACATGTTTGATACACATGTTTTGGAAATAAGAGATGTGCACCCAACTTATATTGGTTTTCTTTTTATTTTCAAAAAAAAAAAAAAAAAAAAACTAAACAAAAACTTATATTGGCTTTCTTTGGAGTGTGGAGTTGAGAGTTTTCTTTCCATCCTTCCTTGGCAAAGTCAAGAATAGAGAGGGGTGGTTTTGTTTGTTGTGATTGAAAGTGAAACGCCAAATAGAAGAGAAGGAGAGAGGAGAGTCCTACCTACCATCATACATACACCCATTCCATTCTATTCTTGCTTGCTGTCCCCCCCGCCGGATCGGAGTGCGTGATCCCCAATCACTGACTCTGACACGGGGTGAGAGAGATCCCCAATTCCTTCACATCCACACCCTTATTTGGGTCTTAAGGTGAGATCGATGTACTTTTTACTACATTTTATTTAATTTTCTACATTCCATTCGTTCCTTGTTCCTCTGCCGAATTAAATCTTCTGGGAATTGAGATTCTCTGCGGGGAATCGCACAGAAATCTGTATTATGAGTTCCGTCGTCATGAAGCGGTAGAGTGTCCCTCGCTTGTCAACGATAATGATGATAATAGTGTGTTTGTAAAAAGATTTTCTTTTTTTTTTAATGATAGTGTGTGTTTGTGGATTAGTTCAATAATTGTAGATCCTTTAGGAAACGAACTCATCGACTAACAAACAAATTCCCTATCATGTCGATTGCTCCATGAAAACCGTGCTGGTCGTTCGTGCTATTAGCTGCGGGACGGTGCATTTTTTGGTGCAGAACTCCTGGTCACCTTGATCACAATACAGCGGCCAACCAACCACCTCCTTCTATCCGCAATTGGCTATAACGAATGCTGATGCGGGAGGTAAAAGCGGCAAAGGGTCAGATGATGAGGATAGAGAGGTGAGGTAAGAATACCTCCTATTGCTTGATGCTTATGGTAAGCGCGCAACCTAGGATGCATGGACGCTCCAAAGATTAGGGGCCGTGTCGTGTCGCTTCGGACATATATTGGGCACATCTAGGACACACCAAAATAGGCACCGTGTCCATGTCTCGTGTTTTTACCATGTTGTCTCGTATCCGTATCCGCGTTGCATAACGCGTAGCAATAGGTCTTCAAATGAATAGAGCACCTCGCGAGCTTGGCTCGACTCGAGTTTCTTAACGAGCACAGCTTGAACGAAATTTGAGCTTGATTCCCTTAATAAGCCGAGCTTTGAATATAGGGCAGTTCGGCTCGAAAGCTCGTGAACAAGCTCGACTCACTAAGCTCGAAGAGTACTCGGCTCGACTCTTCTTACTTGATTATGGCTCTGGCTCGACTCGGTTAACTTATGACTCGTCTCACCTTAGTACAACTCAAGTCAATATAAGTGTTTGAGAACGTTGCCAGTGGACCAGTAGATAGCTCAGCCATTTAATCAAATCCAATATTAATAAGCCAACTATTGATGTTTGGGAGTCAAGTGTCATAATCGAGCTAGGTTACAGCTCGAGCAGGAGCCGAGCCAAGCTGCTTAGGATCCAATTCGAGCTCAAGCTTGAACATGACTCCCAAGCTCGAGCTTGAGCTTGGCTTGTTAATTCCTCTTCATAACTGAGCTGAGCTTGAACATGCAAAGCTCGACTTGGCTCGGCTCTTTTGCAGCCCTACGTAGCAATGACTTTGGCATTTCGAATTTGGAAGGGAAGAGATGATTGGTGGGAGTTTTTGCATGCTATGTGAATTAAAATAATTTATAAAACCATATTCAAGGTCTAAAAACAATGTCTCAACGACATTATGTGCATGTTTTACTGAAGCCCTTGATAAGAAATTGCTTTTTGTCTTCTCTCAAATGGATAACTAGAATGCTTTCGCTTTGATATTCTTGGTTTGATTTTGTTATCAGTCTTAGTACATTTATCTTTGTCAGTGAAATTCTTTGCGCAATTGCAAAAGCATTATTTTGGAACTGTATCATCTTTCCTATTTCTCTAGACCTTTGCTAGCCAGGGTGAACAAGGAGGGCTCACCTTTTCTGCATGAGCTTAAATAGTTTCCTACCTGCTAAATGCCCTTCTATATATTATGGTAAGGCCCTCTCTTTCTCAAATTCATGATGGCTAGAACGCAGGGTTGACGTCAATTTGACAACAACAACAAAGTCTTATCCCATATTTTGGGGTTGGCTGTTTGAATCCTCTTCTATCATTTGGTTCTGTTAAGGGCCATGTCCTCTGTAACGCTAACAAGATCCATATCATTCTTTAGCACTTCAAACCATGTTAGTCTACAACTTAGCCTTCTTATAATGAGAGTGTAGATATTGGTTCAAGAGGCTAACTTTCATCATTATAGAATATCGATTTTTGTGTGGTTTTTGTGTGCGGTTCTTTATTAGTAACTTAGGTTTCTCCTGGATCAAGTGGTCTCTTATTTGAGTATTTATGTAGTGCAATATCTTCAAATCCTGAGTTACTATTTTTCTTTTTGTATTGATACTTCTTTAGTTACCAAGAGGGCATCGCCTTTCTGCTTGTATCGTGGAGGATGTAGGTTCGAGTCACGAAAACAGCCTTTATATTTATGGGGGCTAAGACTACTTATACGGGCAGTCCTTTTCCTTTTAGCTCCAGCAGCAGCTGGCAAGGGCCCCCTTCTATAGTTACTGGATGAATAATAACCAATCAAGACAATACACGATACCTGAGATTAAGTGTTTAAGATATATGGTCCTTGGCGATTCTATGAAATTGGGTATAACTCTATAATTATCTAGATAGTTACCTAAATCCTTCTTGATATGGAATTATGGATAAAGATCGCCAAGCAGGCTTGTGAACTATCAGTTGCTTGTATGCTGCTATACCCGTATTTATTAATTATTACTAATGGGGTATCACCACACAGTAATTAGCAGCTGGCATGGCGGACAAAGAGGTGATTGTAAATACGGATTTAAGGGCTCGTCTATCTGTAGCAGCATATGACCAGTGGATTCAAATCGAACCTTTTGGTTCCCGCCCACCAGCTCGTTATGAGGTACATTTATCAACTTCCAAGTCTAACTATGATTCTGCACTGCCTGTTAGTTTTGCATATGCTCCTTTTGTATCTTTGTTCTGCCCTTGATGTAAGTTGAGTAGCTACAACTAGCATTTGGCGTATCTATCATTTTGTATGGAAAATATTAAACAATATTTTCTATAATATCTTGTATCATAGAAGAAAATACTTGCATTTAGAAAAACTGGAAATCTACTGTTCTCATGGGTCGTTTTTTAATATCAATATCTTTGTGTATTGCAGCATGCAGCAGTGTTTTTCCAAGAAAAGCTCTATGTGATTGGAGGGAGCCGTAATGGCCGCTATCTATCGGATATTCAGGTTGTAGATGGCAGTTAAAAACTTCACTGTACAAATTGTTTCCAGATTGTAATTTCTGGAACCTCTTACAGGTTTTCGATTTCAGAACTTTGAAATGGTCATCATTAGATTTAGCAGCAGATCCAAACAATAAATTGCCGGACAATGGAAGCACAGAGAAACACTTTCCAGCATGTGCAGGACATAGCATGGTGAGGCTTTTAAATTGTTAGACAAGATTATCTTTTCTGTGTATATTATAGTTATTTAATATATTGTTGAATGGAAGGTATTCAAATTCAGTTCATGCTGCCCCTTTCAACAGGTCAAGTGGGAAAACAAAATTTTTGTTGTTGCTGGACATTGGAAGGAAGCTTCAGATACTGTGACAGGTTTGCTTGTGTGAAGTTAATTGGTGCTAGGAAAATAAACTTCTTCAAATACAAAGAAGTTTTCAGATAATGTGACATGTATATTAGGGGTGCCGTAATGCCACGAGGCTCCTGCGCATGTAGGGTATGGGGAGGGTCAATATGAGTGCAACCTTACCCTGTATATTGAGAGAGGATGTTTCAATGACTGAAACCACGTTCTACAGGATGCAAGCAAGAAGCCTTAATGTTGCGCCAAATGGCATGTAAATTAATTTTAAGTCATTTGTGCCCAGCCCACCTAATCGATTCATGTCTAGTTTGTCCTTGCAATTTCGTGATACTTTGAACTTGCATGCCATACCAGTATTGTGGGAAGTAACGATAACAGAGTAGTCGCAAGCAACCGACTAACCTGCTATTTAAGTTCCTTCAATTTTGACTGAAGCTGATTAAGTCTGCTGCTTTCCCTTTAAGCAGAACTTTAGTTGATCTACTGAAGCTGGCTGAATTTTCATATAGGGTTTCATGTCCATTACACGTGTATTAATTTTTTATTGGGTTTTCATTACGTTTTCTAGTTTCTTATTTTGTGTTTTCATGAGGATTTGGTGTTTCAAAAATTTCCATTAAGGTTATGTTTGGCAACTCGAGAATGAGATGGACTTTAGCAAACTACTGGAAACTCATCCTAGTTTCTACATTGTGTAATTAGGCTCGACTATGTTCTGAAACTTTGTGCCATGTCAACATATATGTAATGTGCCAATCATAGTATGTTGAATGGTGTGTTTGGTCTGTTGACGGAAGCTTTACAATGCTACCAATCATTTGATAGGAATCGTCACAGCTATGAAGGTGTTACACAGCTCAAGGTTATAAAACTCGGATGAAACTGATACTTTTCAGCCTGTTTTGGATCGGGCTTAGGTCAACACTTATATATTTGCCAGTCATCAATTGGAAACGGGTAAGATGGTGATAAATTTTGAAGTACTCGATCAGAAACCAGGTCCAATTATTGGTTATGGCCGAGTCCTGGGTATCAGTATCAGGCCACTTTCAGCCGAAACTGACCGATACAGGCTGATATTGTCATAATACAATCTTAAACATTTCAGGAAACTAAAAGTAACAAAAAAAAACCCTACTGTAACTTGGGTCCTCATTTTGTACATCTCCCAATTATTTTGGTCAATCTAATGTTTGTAACTTTGTATTCTAAGAATGGTGTAACCCAGCTTGGTACATCCCATTTCTTGAGGTGGCATGTCTTGAGTTTCTCAGGTGGGGTGCTAGGTTTTGCAGTGCCATCTTCCAATTTTCTATTATGAGTCATTTTGGTAGTCTAGCATGTTGACAAGTGATGTAGGACACAACCCTAGGCCATCATGATGGTAAGAATGATGTAATATGATACAAATATGCGACTAAATAGCACCCTAAAGTAATAGGACATCAGCTAATATTGGTCTCAAGATGAGTAAGTATTATGGTTGAGTATACTAAAATTATGTTAGTTAATAAACAAATACTGTATGTAAGATGAAATTTTAGTACTAAAGCATGCTCTAAGATGCGTAGAACTAGATGGTTTATGCAAGATGTACGCAAAAATTGCAATTCAAGTGAAGTAGTAAACAAGATCAATTAACTATTTATAAGTCAGCAACTACATTCAAAGAAATCAAAGAATAACAAGAGAAATAGAGAAATCATATCCACTCATGATGCTTTAGTGCAGTCATAGTTGCTACTTGAACTGAACCTGTCATGGACACGAATTTGTTCAAGGTTTTAGATCATTTGCCACACAATCGGGGTCTCTAACAAACCAGTTGCTCTTTGAAAGAGAAAGGTATCTAGTTTGAAATTTCAGTTAGGGTTTTGGATCAAGAACTAGGTTTACGGGATAGGGTTTTTGGGTAAAGGAGGTAACCGTGATTAGGGTTCAACTTTCAAGAGATTAAAGAAAAGAATTATGTTGGTTTATGTAGATTTTCTAGCATTTTGAAATGGTGTTTGCATTTTATTGTGTAAAAGTAGAGTATGCAAGAGTCAGATAGTGGATAGCTTTTGAGTTAAACTTAAAGGACTAATTTGCAGAGTCCCAACCGGGGATGTCACGAATTCCTCTAGTTGTGAAATCCACTCATCAGTATCTTTATGTTCAACTATCTTCTTCGAAGTCTTCCGATGTGATCTCAACTTTCCGCTTGTTGTGGGTTTCAAGCATACAATTGTTTTCCCCAAATCCCAAGGTCACGATCTCGAGCTTTGATACTCTCGATTCACCGAAGTAGGTAGATTGATCCCCAAATCAATAAAAAGTATGCGAGTGATTTGTAGAGGAAGGTGTAGTAAGCCGAAACAAACAATTGAGGTAAGATGGAAGAACCCCAAATAGTACTACTACTTCTCTTTTCCCACGTAAAAAGAATAATGGGTTCCAATACTCTCGATATCGCAATGGAGTTAACATGGCTAAAGGACCTCTTTATGACGCATGACTAGACTAAAGGAAACTTAGATGGAATGATGCAATAGAGAAGGTTCTCAATCTTTGAGTGGATAGTTGTTGGTAGAGCAATAGAGAAGGGGGCCTCGGTTGATGCTGGTGCAAAGAGGGAGCAGAGATGGTTCTTGCGGCAACTGACTACAACGAAAAAAAGAGTCAGGGTGCCCTCCTCAGGCAACAAGAGGGGGCTGTCGGGTCCTCGGGTTCAATAGAGGAGGAGGGTATGGAATCTCTTGGGTAGTTGGCCAGTGGCCAATGAGTTCAAGGGTTGCGGGGTTGGTAGTCAGTGGCTAGCGCAAGGCAAGGCGGTCAGAAAAGGGGTGGTGGGTTTAGGCATAAGCAAGAAGGGAAGATGGGTCTGTGCTGGCCTGGTTCTTGCATCGGCAGCGGCAAAGTAGAGGAGATCAAGTCGCACAAAGAAGTGGGAGGTAAATTTGCACTAGGGAGGGAGGAATAATAGATTGTAATTATAGTTCTAGGCTTCACACCTAAAGTTAGGGTTTTCTAGGATTCACACCAAAAGTTTGGCTTCACATCAATTTTGCAAGTCATATCACTCACACACAATCATCCATCACAATGACAAAGATATATTACAACTTTATTTATACTTTGGGTAAAAGTAAGTACCTGAGCTAACTATAACATGATTCATACACTCAAAGAGCCAAATAGATCAAACTGACTAAAAGCAAAATAAAAAAGACTAAACTACTTGAACTCCACAATATGCATACTGATTCCCCATCATCTTATATAGTGACCAAAAGCTAATAATATGACTCATCTCCTCTTTACATACTGATAAACCCTCTTTACATTAATTTTAAAGAATCTAAACATAAGATTTGTCTCCACCACTAAATGGTGAAGTTATATAAGCTAGGAAAACCTAAAGTAGGCCCCAAACCGACCAGAAACACCAAAATACCCAGAAGAAGTTGGCTGTTTCTTCTACCAGATGGGTGACGTGCCAATCTGTGTATATAGTCACTAAGTTATTGTGGTAGGCGTGAGTATTCCTGTCTGTGGATGGGTATCCCGTCCTGGATTGCTTACCTGTTGGATTCTGTAGTTCGATCAACTTGTATCTCTGTTTGAATCATCAAAGAACTAACCTGACGAAGTTGTGAATACATGAAACAAAGCTTAGACGGGTACTTTCTAGACTTGTAGATTCATATTAAAATACTCTATCGCTCGAGTTATGACCTTTTGAATGAAGGTGTGCCAGACTGCCTGTACTGGACTCTGATTTGCACTGCCGCCACTCCTCGCTTTTGAAGCAAACCTGAGACTCCATCAAGCATTTGTAGATGACCTCCTCTATGTCAGAGTCAAGCTGTTAATAACCAAATATCCTCCTTTATCATTTAGTCAGGTCTTTTTGAAATTATACTTTCTTTTGTCATACTCCAGAGTAAGTTGCAGTTTTAATTGTCTTGATACACATAAGAACTCTATGATTTGACATGTCATGCTTATGCATAAAACTTTCTGCTGCCACATATCTAATGCTAGCTACATCAATTATTTGCAGTTTGGTTAGTTGACTTGGAAACTCAGAGTTGCTCTGTTGTGAAGACTGATGGAAATGTTCCGGTAATATGCATACTTTGCCTACTGATTATAGTAACGATCATAATGTCCTCTCCTTTCTTTTGACCTATTGATAATTGCCTAACCTATATTCAGTTGATAATATGAATCTTGGTCTGAACTTGAACCCACCTCTTTTCCATGTAAATATAGTAATTGATGTTGGTAATTGTTAAGCAAGTCTTTGGTTTTCATAAACTTGTGTAAATATCAGACAGCTCGCGGAGGGCAATCTGTCTCAGTGGTGGGATCAAAACTGATTATCTTTGGTGGAGAAGACTCCAAGAGACAATTATTGAATGATCTGCATATTCTCGATCTAAACACTATGACTTGGGATCTAGTTCAAACCAAGTATGCTTTTACTTCTTTTCTTGTGGAATGAATCCCAATGTATGTAAATGCTTATATACTCTTGTGATTAAACAGGAATATGCCTCCAGCACCAATATTTGATCACTCAGCTGTAGTCCATTCTGACCAATATCTTCTGGTTTTTGGTGGTTCATCTCATTCAACCTGTTTCAATGATCTTCATGTCCTAGACTTACAGAGTGTAAGTTATTATTATTATTTGGTCTTTCTGTTCCCCCTTCCCCATGAGATCTTGCATGCACAGCAGATTATAAGATATTTCTGTTTAAGCATAATCACTGCCTGATCTCATACGATTTTAGTTCATTGGATGAAGCCTGTTTTGTGAATATTGCATGTTGAGTTTGAGCACTAATAGTATAAGTGCTTATATCTTCCTAAGTTTTTTAATGCTAATTGTTTTTCCCGTTGGATTCTCTTAATGACATGCAACCATAAATGTATAGCATGCATTTTCATCTTCAAAACCCTTTTCCTTTGATAAAAGAACAGAAGGATTGGTATTAGTCCAGGCTCAGGCTGTACCTTAATCCATACCCAAGCAGAATTGCAAAGTCCAAGCCCTGCACACTTCTGGTTTAACCTCGAATATCGAGCTTGACACTGGTCCAGATTCCAAAACATAAACAAGAGCCCATATTAACCTGGACTGCACAATGTAAACATTACTGAATATCAAGTACATCCACATTTTCTGATATATTGTGATAAAAAATTAATATCCAAATTTATGCTATAAATGGTAAAAGTTGAGTTTCTATCCTTGCGGTTTTGTGTTTTAGCTCCATTTTCACAAGTTCATTTCATATATTTTGGAAATAGAAACAGCTCCTCAAGGCTGCTCCCTCCCGCACAACACTGCCTGAAGGTTTGAACTTTGGGTTTCCTTTACCTGCCAAAGTTCTTCGTCCCCTAGACATACTCCCTTTTTCAATAATCAAATTCTTCATTGCGCAGGGAAGTTGGTTCTGATTTTTGTGTAGCAGTCTGCTTTCATTCTAAACGTTGTTCACGTCTGTCTTCTATTAACTTAATTCCTCAGAATGGATACAGAATAAGTAGTCACGACCTACACATGAAAGTGAATGAATAAAGAACCAGTTGCATACGAGCATTAATATGTAACAACATGCTCGACCATGCCTTTTCCAAACTTGTTTTTTGTTGGCATTATAGGGATTTTGATGTTAGAATTTCATTTTATTCTCTTGTTGACCAGCTACTCATGCAGTATGACCTGAATAATATATTGATTTTCATATGTTGAATCAAAATATACCGTTTTTATTTTGTGAAGTCAGTTTTATCTGAACTAGAACAAAATCAAGCGAATAAAGCTTTGAAATGAAGAACATAAATGATATTGACCATGAGCACAATTAAACTAAAAAGTTTGGTGTTACTTGACTTCTTGTCTGTGTGGTTGAGCATGCATTCATCTTTTAAAAACTTCATGAATGTTTAGCTCTAATATGCAAAATGATGGTGAAAACATTGCAGATGGAATGGTCTCAACCAGAAACTCAGGGTGCAAGCATTATCCCTAGAGGTGGTCATGCTGGTGCTACTGTGGATGACCTATGGTATATAGTTGGTGGTGGAGACAACAAAAGTGGTAATTGAATTTTGAGCAAAGATTTAGTAAAAATATAGGTTTCAGTATGTTTTAAATGATTGACATGATCCTTCTAGGTGCTACTGAAACCATTGTCCTGAATATGTCCAAGCTTGTTTGGTCAGTGGCTACAAATGTTAGGGAACGGGATCCACTCGCTAGCGAGGTTGGTCTCTCTATGCTTACAACTTCTTTTTAGTTCTTCATTTTCATGCATATCCGATACTGGCCTCTGGAATCTCTCTGTGTAGTGGTCACTTATATTCTTGTAGAATTATGTTTCTACTTCAATTAATCGTGTTAAAGTTACGAGCTTTTAATATTTTAGTTGTAAGAAAGCAATCTTACTGTTAACATTGTCTTCGTATCTTCAGTTTGCCTTGCTCTGAGCATGTTTAAAATTATGTTAGTAGCTTGTTCATGATAAATTTTCCTTGATAAACTACTTTGTTAACTGTTAATTCAGAAGTATGTGCGCTTCAGTACTGCTTTTCGTGGATATAAGTGTATTGTTGTCGAAAGCGCACCCAGGCTCAAAGCAATTTACTGGAGCCTTAAAGTTTAAACACAAGCGAGGTGCACACACCTATGGCGCCTATAGGCGCTGGGCTCCAGTCTAATATATTTTACAGTGTGTTTATTACAATTCAAACCCTAAGCATGCATCCTTGTTTGCCTAACCCTAAGGCAACCACACTCCAGGGAGTCTATTGGCTGATGCATGCTCCTCCTTCCTATTCCTCTACTTCTTTCTTCCCTTTGCTTGAGATTATCTTTATTTGCTATATTTTAGTAATTTTGGATAATATATTTTTGTAGTTTTGAAATAACGTGGGCCTTCACTTTGATCGAGTGTGTGCCTCGTTTTGCTGCTCGCGTCTAGGCCCCGAGGGACCTTTCTGCTTCAACTGCGCACCTTGCGCTTTTAATACCACTGTGTCGTATTTAGGGTGGACGTTTTTTTTTTCCATGGGCAAGTTGGGAGATGAAGGTGGCAGCTTCTATAACCATCTAAGAAGCACATACACTCCAAAATTCATGCCGTGTCGGACACACGTATCAGACATGCACCGATAGCCAAAATACACTACACTAGGACACACCAAAATAGGTGCGGAATCCGTGTTGCCATGTCTGAAAGTGTTGTGTCGAGTCCATGTCCGTGCAACATAGATAACCATGTATATGGTAGCAACAGGCAGTTGGTATTAGCCTCTCAGCTATAGTTGCTTATAAACATTATCATACATAACACATTAACAAGCTGGATAACCATGGACTCATCGTTGACATTAGCATCGTAAACATTAGCAGGCTGGTCCTCGACAACCATGCTGAACAGAAATGTAATACATTCTGAGTGAAGATTTAACTGCCAGAACTTCATCCATTCACTAAGTACACATGTTAAAAGTTCTCAGAGAAATTGATGAGGATCTGTCTTGAATGACAGCGCTCCAGAAATTAGTCAAAAAGAGTCTCTATCTCACATCTTCGCTTCAGGTAGCAATGAAATTATTTGAGAGAGATGCAACTATCACACCTGAGAGGAATGAAACTTGGACATTAAAAGGAAGATTTGTTTTTTTCCCATTACCTTTGTAATAAAACTCTACTTACTGTCCAAGATCTTGTCAGGATCTTATCTACTCTGTGCTTACTAAAATAGACTCCTAATTCAACTGTCAAATAAACTTATCTGCTAAGAGATTAGAAACCAACTTTTCTTCTACTTTCTTAAAGTACAAACCCAATATCCCTGTTCTACATTACAAATTGTTGCGTTGGGCTCCCAAAAACTTTACAGAATGATGCCTTGGGGACCAAAATACTTAGTAAGCTTTCTCGCATTGCATGGTGCAGTAACCTTTCTATGGTTGATGAGAGTGAAGATGCTAATTACAAGTTATCTACTATGTCTTTCCCCTATGCTCCTTTATATATAATTGCTCATTCCGAGTAAATTTATACTACATACTGCATTGTATAGTAAATTTATTTTAGTTTATATCATTTGGTTGCAGCAACAATAACAAGTCAATTTTCTCAATTGCTTCTTTATCAGGGCCTTACTCTTTGCTCTGCAACAATAGACGGAGAGAAATTTCTGGTAGCCTTTGGTGGTTATAATGGGAAGTACAATAATGAGGTAAGAAAACAACGGAACTTCGTCAACTGGAATTTGAGAAATTGTGAACTCGGATGAATCTATAAGTTTAACATGAAGAATTGATTGGGTAATAGTTAGGTGCATGATTATAAGTGCAACTTTTATGACCTTAAAAGTCTGAATGTCAAAATATTTGAAGCTGTCACAATTTCACATGCATAAAGCATTCATGTTTGGCACTACGGCTGGATGCTTATCTAGGCCATCCTAGTTTGTTTTACCGCTGCTATCTTCAAAACTGGTCTTTCGACTAACCTTCTAATTTATATATGAGTAGTTTTTTTTATTTCTTCCACAGGTATTCATTTTGAAGCCCAAGCCGAGAAACTCTGTACGACCACGTCTTTTTCAATCTCCAGCAGCAGCTGCTGCAGCAGCTTCTGTTACAGCCGCTTATGCCTTGACAACTGCAACAGATAAAAAGGCGGATCTCATAAATGCGGAGGATACACATTTCAAGGTTGCCCAAGTCAAGACTGCTCCAAAGGTAGTTGCAACTGACACTGATAAGCTTCATTCAGAACTGAAGGATTTGGAGTCCAAGCTAGTGGAAGTAAGAGATGGGAATTCAAGGCTTAAGGGAAATATTCATGAGATGAATGATTCCCATACTCTACTAGTAATGGTAAATGGTTAATCTAACAAGTGATTTTTTTGAATAATCTAAGAAGCTTCTGACCTGTCCTGTTATTTTTGGTAAGGAACTTCAATCAGTGCAAGGTCAACTGACTGCTGAAAGATCAAGATGCTCCAAGTTAGAGGTTTCCAAATATTTATTATCTTTAGTCTCTTCTATGAAGATGATTCTTCGCTTGATAATCTTGTTATTAACGTGTAGTTATTTAACATTCTTGGTTAATGCAGGTACAAATTGCTGATATTCAGAAAAGGTTGGAATCACTTCATGCTATAGAGCATGAGCTGGAAGTCTTACGTCGTGAGAAGTCTCAGAGGGCAAGACATCCCTGTTACTCAGAGGCAAAGGTCGGGTGGCTGGCTCTTCTGAGAGTTCCGAGCTGTAAATGTAAGTTTAATCTGTTGTGTTAGAGAATAGCAATATTTCTATTTACCAATTGTGGTAAAATTGTTTTGCAATTTTATTTTTTCTTGTTTTCTTCTTGGTGAACTTGGCTTACCACCTGCATTTGTGCTGGATCTCATTCATTTCTGCTTTATACTTCAGGGGCATGCTCTGTTTCTATGTTAGACTGGTACCTTGCATTTCAACTAGTATTTTTAAGATTCTTGTCTAAATTATGTTCAGGCCTTTATTGGACTAAATGTTCTGCATCTCAGTGATAGGCTAGCAGGACATGTTTTACATATATATCGTTTTCTGAAATAATGGGATCCTTCTCCTAAAGTATAGTGTCAGTTCTGTGAGCTTCTCTTGGGGGGTTAGTCAATATAGATTTCGGAATCCAGTATGATTATGATTGTAGAATCACAATAACAGTGATTTGAGGCAAAACACGGTGATTATAGAAAAAATGTGATTGTCATTGTGATTATGAAATCACATCAACATTGTGTTTTGAAATCACCAAATTACGTAACACGTTGAGATATCCTTGTGATTAGTATAAAGCATTACTAAACAAGGCGAGGAAGATCTTTTGTACTATGGAGTCTTAGATGGCGACGGAGAGACTCGAGGATGGTCTCACTCAGTCATGTGGCCACGGAAATTGACTAAGGATTAGCATGCCGAAGCGGCAACGAACATGGACTATCATCATTGATCATCAAGCTATACCAACGTCAACATGGTAGACGCTGGTACGACCAATGCTATGCAACTGGCCGCAACCACCATCGTCATGCACAAGGGACAAGACAATAGGTCTGATGTTAGTATTGCAGAAATATACATAGTCAAAATAGTACATTCTCATCCATGTATAGTTGAGAGTTCGTAAAACATTAAAACAAAATTGAATTAAAAAAGCATTACATCGAAGTTACCATCACCATAACAAAAAATTGTTCATTGTTAGATAATCGAGGAGAGTCCAAACCTAGCGAGTGCGATTGAACTCATAAGGTAGCCACAAACCCATTTTTCATTTAGGACAAATGACAAACACTTGGATGAAGTGCACTATCAAGAAGGAAAAAACATGACTAACAAATGATGAAGTCTTCTTATAGGCAGCCACTTATTTGTAGAGAGAATGTACAGCTGGTGGGGCTAGGGACATCGAAGAGAGAGTCCGTGTCGACGAGGAGGCTGAGGCTATCAGAGAGAGTCCAGGTTGCTAGCGTCCTTAGGTTCCCTTGGATTAGGACAAATCCTCATGGGAGCTAGGGTTAGGGTTTTGTTGGTGAAGGAGAGCTTTGGGATCCGAAGAAAATATGGGACACGAGATTTGGAGGAGACGGATCGGGACTCGGAAGGAAAATTTCTGATATTTTAGAATCACATCCTTGTAAGGTACAGATGGTTGGTGAAAACAAGTAGTAAATTTTGAAATCACCACAAGTAGTAAATTTTGAATCCTGATCGACTAACGCATGTTTGTGAAATCGCATTCGAGAATCCTATGTAGTTACTGTCAATGTTAGCATAAAATCCTAATTGCTTAAGAAGGTTAAAACTGGCTTTTGACATGATTATTGAAGTATGAGGGCCGCAAGAGACGAAGGCTTCAAGCTTTTCCAGTAGCCAAGTATTACGGTCATGCTAAGTGCATCCTCCATCAGGATGCTTTGGTGGATTTGTCATTCCTAGTGATGCTGTCCTCTGTTTCATGTGTTGGGCTATGAATATGTGCAGGTCTAGTTTCTAGCTTGTCTTAAGTAGGTTTTCAGCAAACATAAGATGTTAATTTTGGTGTTTTGTGGCATTTATGGTGTCACTCGGTTAATCAGTTGCTGCATTTGGCATGATCTGACCTGCAACAGGCGTTGGATGGCTGTACCAAGGCCAGCAGCTTGGATTGATTCGTGACCCTATATGTGCTACCTTTTGTCGGTCAGCTTGGTATCTGGACTGATGTCATGAAATCATAGTCATCTTGGATGACTCTGATGCAGATGTTAAGCTGTTAGTATTGTCAAGTTGTCCACTGTACAAGTCAGGCTGGGCCTGGGTTCTTGCCAACAATTTGCCACCCCGACGAACTCATTGCATAGAATTAACATTAAATACAACTGTCTAGAATCATGTTTGAACCAAAGAGGATAGGCTGGGCATGGGAAGCAGTCTTGTCTAGAATCAATATTTTGTGATCAACCAAGTTAATTATGTTAATTCGATATTGTTGCTGAGTATCATATATTGGTTCAATATCGAAGTAAAGATACGTAAGCACCCCTCTTGCCTATAAATAAATACGTGTGTCAGAACTTTCTCCTAGAGGGTTGTTCAAGTTGATCACTGCCAATAAACATTTCTAACTGGACGTGCGAGTTATTCTCACATCTTTGAATGGCACAAGGCCTGGTCGTTTACAGTGAAGAATGTGAGAAAGAGATTCTAGCTCCATTTTCGTGTTAAGCTTCTATTTACTTGTTAGTTCCATGGGTTCAATTCAACTACTATTAGCCACCGCCACGTATGCATGCATGAATTTTCAATGTGTTATGAAATGTTGAAAAAAGTTTAGTCAAAACTAATTTGATAATGGTACTGATGCTGTTAGTTTTTTTTTCTTTCTACTTTTCAATACTTCGTTCCGATCTTCGAGATTTACTCTTTCATGAAAATTTGTTCATGTACATAGAATGCAGATACATGAATATCCCATATTTCTTATCTGGAGACAGGCTCACTTATAAACATCTGATCTGCAGGTTGAAATATCCCAGCGGCGTCATTGTTCCTGCAAGTTCTCTTATGCTGCATGTTTCGAACAAGTTCTGAAGATACGGAACACTAGTATAAAAGATCTACAGCTTTGAGGAGATGTCCTGTTGCTTTGAGGTACCAACTGCTTTCTCAGGATTTTACCAGCAGCTGACCTCGGGATGGCGTTTACGAAAGAAACCCTTTTGATCCTCTTATAAGGAGCCACCTGGTGAGAATTCCAAAAGAAGATGCATGAGGTTAAAAGTGTTGTATACAAAATTACCATTATACATTTGCAATTTATAAATGACCTAGACGAGCAAGAGACATGTTTGTACTGGCAAGATGTTCAGTCATCTGTCGTATCTATCATAAAACCTTAAGCCCTTGTTATCAGAATCTCAAATCTTATGCTACTTCTTTCCGGGAAATTTGAAAAGAATAGATCTTCATTTTCAGAGAGTGTGATTAGTGCAGCTATTGAAGGTATGGCAGACTGAATCTTTCGATAAGAAAAGGAAATTCCAGTAAGCTTTCTAGTCTAAAATTACATTATGCATTGTATATATACTGTGTTGGTGATGTTAGAAGAGAGGAACCTGAGCAGCAACAAACTGAATGATCTCCTCGCTCGTAGGAGAGCTGTTAGCTGACTTGACCACATAAGCCACAGGGATTTGCCCTGCCTGTTCATCGGCAACACTGCAATGCAAGTGTAACCAGATTTTTATGCATCGATGTCGATATTATTGATACTAAGGAAAGAATGTCGGGGGCGTCAAGCTACTCACGGTGCGACTGCAGCATCAAGTATGTGAGGATGAGTGACAAGTATCGCCTCTAGCTCCGCGGGAGCAACCTACAGAGTGTGAAAGGAACGATGATGATCAAGAATCTCACGACATTTGTGCAGAGTTGTAAGCAGCAGGCAAGGCATAGCGGAGGACCTGACCTGATAGCCGTTGTGCTTGATGAGCTCCTTGATTCGATCCACAATGTACAGGTAGCCGTCTTGGTCGAAATAGGCGAGGTCCCCGGTCCGCAGCCATCCCTGACGCTCTCCTTCCACCGGCAGTGTCAGCCGCAGCAGCCTTCATGATGGTTGGTCCCTTCAGCCACAGCTCCCCTACGCCACCGGGCCCGAGTGGTGCGGCGTCTGCAGTTTCGGCCTCCACGATTTCTGCCTCGAACCCCGGCATGAGCTGCCCTGAGCAGCCCCTCCTAGTCCTGGTTTCTGCATCGGACGCAGACACCGTCACCGGCCCGCAGGCCTCCGTCGCACCGTACCCCTCGCTCAGCTCCACCCAGGGGAACCTCCGCCTGAACTCGTTGCCGACTAGGGCGCCCATCGGTGCCCCTCCGGTCCCTACCCGCCTCAAACTTTGCAGGTTCCACCTGCTACTCGTAACGTTCTTGCTCATCGCCACCACCACGGCGGGCGGCACCGCCAGCATGTTGCTGACCTGGTGCCTCTGTACCGCCTCCATCACGGCCTCCAGGTCGAACCTCGGCATCGACATGACGACCGTGGTGGCGGTCCCGACGCACAGCAGCCCGAGGGCGAAGAACGCCAGGCCGTACGCGTGGGACGCGGGCAGGAAGGCCAGGAACACGTCCTCCCCGGACGAGCTCCCCTCCGCGCTCCAACTTATCAAAGCCATCATCGATATGAGGTTCCCGTGCGTCATCACCACCCCCTTGCCCACCCCGCTCGTCCCCGACGAGTACAGCACCGCAGCCGCGTCAGACTGCTGCGTCGCGAGCAGCGGCGCGTCCGTCGGTTCCGCGCCCTCTATCAGCTCCTCCACGGACAGCAGCACCGTAGGCGCGGTGGGCCGGGCAGTTATGAGCGTGGGGATGCCGGTGGAACGGAGCTTGTGGGCCTGCTCGGGCGCTGATATCGCTAGCGTGGTGCCGGCGTCGCTAACCTGCTTGGCGACCTCTGCGGCCGTGCCGAGAGGGTCGGCGGTGGTGATAACCGCGCCGGCAGCGAGGACGCCTAGGCAGATAACCGGGTAGAGGGTGGAGTTCGGGGAGAGGAGGAGGAGACCACGTCGCCCTTCCGAACGGCGAGCCCGTGGTGGAGTGCGGCTGCGAGGGAGAGGGCGCGGTGGCGGAGCTGGGAGTAGGTGAGAGCATGTCCAGTTGCGGAGTCGATGAGGGCGGGCTTGGTCTCGGCAATGTGCGGGGGAGGCAGATGGGAGAATAGGAAGGTGGGCACGTCGAGGTTGGGATCGGTGGGGATGCGGTGGCGCGGTCCGTGCAGCTGAAACAAGGATTGGTAGACTCCGGTACGGGAGCAGTAGCCGCTCCTGCTGCAACTAGTACGGCTATGCTGCTGCTGCAGCTGCTCGTCTTGATCTACTTCCAAGATTGAGGCCATGGATGATCGCAACGTACTACTTGTGATCAGTAGTGGGACGAGGGAAGGGGAGGAGGTGGTGGTGGTGTTGTTGATTGGTTTAAATCGAATAGCTGAGCTCGTGGGATTGTTATATCCGCCATCTTCTTGTATGCATGCATGTATCGCGCGATGATTGAGAGGCTGATGGCGTTAGCAGCAATGTAAGAGCATCCTACATTCTGATTTTAGCTAAATTTTATAGCACTTAAGGCTATAATGGACACTTGCCATATTTCAAAATTGCTAGAAAGCTAAAAAATATTCCAGATTTGTAGCGCATGCTAGTTCCATTACATTAATTTTTGGGCCTACCAATATTAACTAATTTTATCAAACATGAAAGAAAATAAAGAAAAAATAGGAAGGAAATTTTTTACCAAACATGGAAGAAAAAGAAAAATGAAAAGATGGATGATGTTAATTTGAAGAAAAAGTAGGAAGGAAATTTTTACCAAACATGGAAGAAAAAGAAAAATGAAAAAGATGATGTTAATTTGGAGTATTTGTTTGGAGTGTACCATTGTGTGCCAATATCAAAGAGATACTCCAAAAGTAATAATTTACACAATTTCTAATAATTTGGAGTACGTTTTTGGAGTGTCTTCACTGTGGATGCTCTAAAATACTTAATTCTTCCAAATCAACTTTTCCTTAGGCAACGGCTAATGTGATCATTGACATAACAAAATTTAAAATTAAAATTAAAATTAAAATTAAGTAATATTAAAATGATTTTTTGGATTAAAATTTGTTGTCAAATTATGTTATATAATGTCACGTAAGCTGTCACTAAGAAGAAATAATTTGGTTGGATTAATAGCATTACTCGTATAATTATTAATTGGAGTCTTGTTGGGAGCCTTTTCTGCAAACGGAAATAATTCGGGAGAAAAAAATGCGTATAAATTGACTCACTGCAAATAAAATACATTAAAAAATTCGAAAAAATATTCGAAAAATAAAAATATTGATATTAGAAATTTTACAATCTTAAATATGTTTTCAAAGTTGATTAATTAAACAGGTTTTCATCACGTTTTTTTAACCAAATTTTTAATAATTTATACATAATATTTTTAAAATTTTATATGCTTAAATTTTACGTACTAATTTGGATCTGTAAAAGTACACAAATATTATAAGTTTCTGAAAAATAAAAATAATAATGTATAATTCAAATTTTTATTCGGTTGATTGCTAACAAGACTTGGGAGACTAGTTCTCGGGAAGTAACATAGTGCTTGGTCTTCTCGGGGGCCGATTTAAATTAAATTGATGTAAAGAACGAGTCTCCCGGTCTTAGTTTATGATTTTAAGGCGGCATTCTTGGTGTTTAGATATTGGCCCGACATGGACAGAGACAATCGTTAACGTACTGAATCGCGATTATACCAAAGAACTATTTTTGGCGCATTTTTTTTTTTTTTTTTTTTTCTTGCTATTGGCTTGAACTCAGAAGTTTACAGTTGCCGTCTTGGCCAACAGGCCCAACACTAAATATTATATAACCAAATTTTTTTATTTTTGGTATCATTTTTTTAAAAAAATTATATATTTTTTGACGAATATATAAATGTTTTTGAAGGAGAAACACTTTAAATTCTTTGAATTGGGAATTAAAGTGAGGAGAGTAAGGTATGGCATGGAGCGGACGAGATGCTGTCCGGATAAGTACGGTACAACGAAGATGCGAGTGCGGTGCAGATGAAGGAAGCCTTCGAGCTATGATATTGTGCCACTACAAATTACCTTTATTATATATAATATATATATTATATATTATATATATATATTGAAAGAAAAAAAATTATATATATATTGAAAGAAATATATATATATATATATATATATATATATATATATATATATATATATATATATTATAATATATATATTATTGAAAATACTAACTTTATTGAATGGAAAGCAGGGAACAGCAGGTAGCCAAACAGGCTAAAATTCGAATTTCAAAAGAAATTTGAATTTCAAAATTGCACGAAAAAAGGCACACGAAATTCAAATTCGAAAACTGCAAAAAGTGGGTGGAGCGGGCATCCCGAGGTAAACTCGGTGCGCGCGCTCGCACTGCCCGAGGCTCCTCGGCGTGCCGCCCGAGGGGCTCGGCGCCCTGACCAAGGAGTGGACCGACGCACTGCCCGAGGACGGGCCACGGCGTCGGGGAGCCACGACGGCTGGAAGGCGAGCCACGGCGGCCGGAGGGGATCGACTCCGGGGGAGAGCCACGGCGAGGAAACTCCAGGGGGTGGGTGACGAGCCCCGGCGGAGGGGAGGGGAGAAGGACCGAGGGAGTGAGGGAGGGCACGGCCTTGAAGGGAGGCCCGGCGAGGGGGGGGGGGAAGCGCCGCCGTGAGGGAGCCGGAGGGAGGGGCTCGACCTGGGGGAGGGAGCTACGGCCGATTGAAGGGGGCCGGGAAGATCGCATGGAGGTCTGGCGGGCTGGTGCACCACGGGCAAGGGCAAGGCCGGCCGGAGGGGGGCGGGGCGTCCGAGGAGGCGACGGGGAGCAGGTCTGCCTCAGGGACGCCGGGAGCCGGAGGAGTGGGCTGGAAAAGCGAGGCCGCCACGGCGGCTGGGGCGAGACGGAGGGGCTCGACCCCAAGGGGGAGCGGAGGACGACCCACGGCGAGGAGGAGGGGGGCAGAGTTGTCACGACCCGCACCCGCTATAAGGGCACGTGCACGTGACAACGCCCAGCCCTCACCATAAAAACGGCGTGGAACGCTGTAGGTTTTCTACTCTAAACAGTTTATATACATATATCAAAACCTGTCGAGAATATGGTCAACTCCGAACGGAGGACAAGCAATGAATATATTGAGTACTCAATCACTCTAAGATAACAAAGTAAAGACTGAAAGATAAATACAACAAGATGATAATAAAATAATAACCTGTCAAGACCAACGCAAAATATATACAAGTCCAAGTCTCTAATACAATCCATAGTAATAACAGTCTCAAAAGTAGCTGGAGACAAAGTCCAGTACAAAAGACCTACTATAACTAAGCAAGTGGTAGGGTCTCGTCAGGCGGAGCTAAGCCCTGCTGGACCAAAGTCTCCAAGTCTACGTCACTACGTCATCCGGACCGTAGTAGGTACAATAATCTCCCTCATCAGCATCTGTAATATTGTCAACATATTCGTCAGGATGGAACGAGTACATCTAGTAACAACAGTTCACAAGATATGACAAAAGCTATAAGACTGTAAATAGAGAGTATATACAAGAAAATCATGGAATGTATATGTGAGTATCATGACAAGGTAAGCTGTAAATCTAGAGCTAGAACAAGGCAAGTAAACTGATCATGGCATGTACAAGAATCAAGAATCATATCTCTAGGTGTGTGAGTACTAGTTTCAACATGTGGCCGGCTTGGGTCTGCACAAGGTCTACTGGCCTGGTTAATCATACGTGGAGTGTATTATTAACACTCACAAGGTCTACAAGAATAACAAGGTGGATAATCACCACATGTCTACACTAGTGCTCCCCGTCCCCGACTGGTAGGGTGGATCCAAGCAAGACACGTTACGACACGGGATTCTACGAGAAGGGAGCAAGTCTCCTCGAGAATCGGTGTCCATATACTGCACAAGAACTACAAGGGAGCTTGCACAAGATATACCAAGATAACGAGGAATACATCTCATGTCGGGATCCATGAATACAATCCGTGTGACCAATGTGTCGAGAACAAGCATATCTACACTAATTACATGAATTATAACAATCATCGTAAATTGGAAAAGTGTCAGAGAATGTACTCGCCTGTAATATATATGGTATGTCAACTGGAGCAAATGCAGCGTCTCGAGGACCTATAGAGAACAAGACGTATCAATACTATGTTTAGGAAGTAAAGTCAAATCAATTTAAACCCTATTTAAGTCATTCTAGGTCAAGACACTCAAACTAGACTGTACGAGGTCAACCTAAGTCATATTAGGTCTAACCAGGTCAAACTGGGTCAATGCAAGTCAAC
>JANAVB010007399.1:34456481-34546481 GCA_029216955.1 Iris pallida
CATAACATCTGATATAATGCATAATCCTGTAACACCAGTTTGTTAGCTTTAGTAGAGTATGGGACTCAAGTCAAGGTGGCATGTCCCATACCTTAGTGATGCCACAGATTGCGATATTAAGGAGGAAGGGAAATCCTCTATGCACATATATGCACTCCACTGTACTTAGGATAAGGTTGTTCATCGAACCATAGGAAGTGTGGGGGGTTAATTGACAGATGGGGTTACCATGGGATTTTATAACAAGGAATAAAGATATTGTACGAATAGATAAGAATCATATAATGAGTGCTATATACCATAAGAGTATTAGTAAGTCCCCTATATATATATTATATATATTATATATATATATATATATATATATATCTATATATATATATATATATATACATGTATCAATGTGCATAGGAATATCAAAGGTAACTTGACATACCAAGTAGGAAATTAAGGACAAGTCCATGTAACCAATAAGGAAAACCAAAAGAGTTTAGACCAAAGGGCATGGGAGGCCAAGTAGATAGGTTACTCCCTACTAGATCCTTTTTTGACACTGGAATTTGTAATCAACAGGTTACTTGGATCTCGATACGGAGTCTACCCGTATCCGCAGCTCGGGACCATAGGCAAGTGCATATGCTGATTGTTACCATTTCTGATAGTTTCTCTACCTGTTTCATATGTCTTGTTGCTTGTTGACACCTCGTCACACGAGGATTAGTATCATGGATTTTATTGTACATCTTGATTATCTTTTAGTTTACCCCTGTAAAAGCATAAAATATGGGTTCATGCGAATCATAACTGACCCATGAGTACCCTGGAACAGATTGACCCGCATAAAGAAGAGCCGATGACAGACTCAGTATGCCCCTGCGGCCCATCTTCACTAGACTGACTTTTGAGTCACAGAGAGAATAGTTACTTATGCGACCAAGCTGATTAATCTTTCTAATAAAGCTGACGCTGGTCTGATAAAGCTGACAAACTCTGGCAAAGACTGACAGCTCTGACAACTCTGACAACTCTGACACTCTAAAAGAAGATAAGACATGATTAGACTGGACATGCGACCCACGCCTGAATCTTATGCAACTCCTATATATTTCATGCGGCCAAGGGTAACTGCAATCCGAGCCGCATGAGCTTTATGCGGCTCAGAATATAAGAACCTATGCGGCTCAAAAGTCCCAAGCTACATGCGGACTAAAGGAGACTGCCGTATGAGTCTTATGCGGCCCAGCATGGCCAAAATCTGAAGGGCCTATGCGGCTCAAAATGACTCAAGCATACTGGTCCTATCTTGCGATGAGACACGTGGTAGGCTGACCAAGTCTCAACTATCCAGATTCGCTACAACAAAATCTTAACAACCCCCACCAGCTGGCAGCCCGAGATCGAGTCTTTGTACGCTGTGAGAGACACGTGGCCACGTGGCCCTTTATGCGGCCCAAAAAGTGCTGCAGAAAACTATAAATAGCAGGGTATTACACCCAGCAAATGGTTGGCAATTCAAGGCTGGTAACCTACGAAAGGCAATTTCTTCGAGAGCAAGGAGCGCGTCAGATAGTCCAAGGAGTAAGGCAGAGTTGCTATACTTTTCTGAGCCTCTATTGACACCCCCCAGAATCAAAACTAAACAATTATACTTAGATTATCTCCTAGGCTTTCTTTCTAGGTTTCTCTTGTACAAGCGAGTTTGTAATCAAGTTCAATTCATCTGTAATTGTTGTGCTTGATATTTAATAGCAAATAACCCTACTGCGATTGATTCCATGAGTACTAGCTGGATGGGGAAATCTCTAGTAACGTGTGAACAACCCATTCCATTCTATATGTCTATTCTTGAATAATAGCAGCTGCACACACGTGCAGGGTGCGAATTTATCGCTTAGCCGTCCATACATCGAAACTGATATTTCATGCACATAGATAGTTAATCTTCCAAGTTATTTCATCTTGTTCTTCATACTTGACATGTTACCACAGCTTACATATTGCTTTCTGGTGGCTATTTCTTGAGTTACATGTTCTTACCCTTTCACCATGATGCTAGTTACTTTCTAGTTTCATTCTCATATGTTATATGCATGTTCAGTAACTCTATTATGTCTCGGATAGCTGTCATATGTGTACTTGTTCCATTCCTGACTGGAAAACCAATTTTAGGTGATGAGTTAGAGAGTTCTGTACCACTTATTATGAGCAGACTGAGGACCCTGATCTGAGCATGTAGGAGGATTGATGCGGGGCAACCCTCCGCAGGAGACATTTAGCTAGATATTATTCTATAGAGCATGAGTTGCCTCCAGAAACCCTTTTATTTATTGTACTTCATTTTTTATTTTGTGGATTATGACAGTTGAGTAGTGGACATCCATCTTAGCACATTTTGTTCTCTTGAGATTTTTTATCTATCACATTTTTAGTCTCTATCTTAGAGATTATTCAGATCAGTTATTATCTTCACTCTCACTGTAGTTATTTGTATATATCTTGCTTCTGTGGACTGATCTGTGGATTTTGGTTGGGTTATAGAAATCTATAAACTGCATGTTCTATTTGATAAAATATGGAGATGACTAGACAGCGTTCTACCACTATACTGTGTTGCATAGGCTGGACGTACCCACGGTTCATGCCCAAATATTGGGTGTGGGTCGTGAAACATTTTTATGGTGGCCCATGCAGGTCCGGTTTTCGCAAAAATAGCAAAACTCGTGGTAGTACTCAACTTAGATGTGCTACTACGGCCTGAGAGTAGGTAGACTTTAAGGACCATCTCCACATGTTTAAAACTGTTATTGAAATTCCATATTTGATCTCAATTATTCCTTTGATCTGCATCATGTTTGAATCTTCATACCGACTAACGATTTTAACTTTGTGGCAGTTAGATGGATTCTCAAGGCAGGAACACTGCTCCCTTGAACACCCCAGCAACGTTGGCGGGTCTTCCACGAATGGAACCCCACTAACCCACGGAGGATATTTTACCTATCTAGGCGAGACGCCCCAGCCCCAGACTTCGAGATTTTGCCGAGATGACATTCTACCACCTCCCAGTTCCCTGCCGATTCTGCCACCATCACAGTTTCCCCCACTAGCACCCTTCCAGCATCCAGCACCAGTTTTGCCTCCAGTACCTGCGCTGGACAATGCTACACTCCTTGGATTTTCTAGCAGCTCATCACTTTCCAGACGCGACAGGCCGATATCTTCTGTGATACCCTGAGGGAGGCTCCCCCGCTGTGCCCCAGAACTTCCAAGAATTTTATGGACCTTAGGCCCAGAATTCAAAAGGATGGAAGGAATTCTCTACGCAGACGACTGGTTGGAGAACGTGGATCGCAACCTCCGGATGGCTCGAATTCCTGAAGACAAGAAGGTCAAGACGCTAGCATGCAGCTCTACGACATCGCCTGCACGTGGTATAGAGATGAGCCTCGATTCACCACGCCAGATGTGACTTAGAAAGAATTCAAGGAATTGTTCAAGATGAAGTTCTACCCCGACGCGGCCAGAGAAGAGCTAGAAAACGAGTTCGAGAGCCTCAAATAGGCAACCTCTCCATCGATGAGTACTCCGCTGAGTTCTCCCACCTCAGTCGCTTCGCAGATGCCTTGACCCCTGCAGCCAAAGCCAAGAAATTTAAAGGGGATATCACATGAGATTTATAGCCATCGCCACCAGCCAAGCCACCACATACGAGAGGATCTTGAAGGTTGTGCAGGACGTATAGAAGGAGATGAAGCGCAAGCAGAAGAGAGATAGAGACATACGGAGGGGACAACAGCCAGTCAGGATCAGCGAAGCGTTCCAATGCTCCAAGGAAGGCCGCGACGCAGCTGCATCAACCACAGCCCCGCCCCAGCACAGCAGCAGCAGTACCAGCCTCCAGATAGAGCCCCTATATTTTAGCAGAACCAGCAGAGACAGCCACCTAGACCTTGCAACTACTGTAAGAAGCGGGACATTCATGGGAGGTATACAGGAAACGACTTGGAGTATGCTTATTTTACGGTTCGAGCGCACATCAGATGAGAGTGTCCAGCGGCGTGGATTCATACAGCACAGGGGACAACTCCTGCCCAGGAGTATCGATGAGGCCCACGATACCCCAGCAGCAGAGAGGACCCCTGCCCATACAGCAGAGCACGTCGTCCAGCCCAGCACAGGGCAGAGCTTATGCCATGGCGGTCAAGGAGACACTAACATCTCCTGATATGATAGCAGGTTTTGTTCTCCTTGGGACTTTTTCAGCTATTGCTTTATTCGATTCTGGCGCCAGTCATAGCTTCATATTGCAGCTTTTATTTTTAGACATAGTATTATCTGAGCCTTTAGACTGCATCTATAAAATCTCGACTGGCGGAGGCATCATCTTGATGAAGGATGTTTCGTCGGTTGCTGTATTACTATAGGAGGCCGGGAAATGCGCGCTAGTTTACTCATAATGCCACTCCTGAGCTTTGATATAGTGCTCGGCATGGACTGGTTGAGTAAATATTTTGCCAGCATTGATTGTCACCGCAGATGTATTATGTTTAGTCCGCCTGGAGAGACCGCGTTCGAGTTTACTAGAGGAGCAGTAGAATAGCTTGGTGACGCCCTTTGTGGGACCATCGTAGCGGAGAAGGAGCTACCTCATCCCATCATCGTGATTTTTTGACGTTTTTAGCTGCCAGGACTGCCGCCAAATAGAGACATTGAGTTTTTCATTGATCTTGTGCCAAGCGTAGAGCCAGAGTCACAGCGAGTATACAGAATCAACAACAAAGAAGCCGTGGAATTGAAGAAGCAGATCGACGAGCTACTGGAGAAAGGGTTCATTAGATCGAGTTCGTCACTTGGGGTACACCGGTGTTGTTTGTACCAAAGAAGGACGGGACGGTGCGTATATATCGACTACCGGACCTTGAATAGCAAGACGATCAAGAACAAATACCCGCTACCAAGAATTGACGATATTTCGATCAGTTGAGCGGTGCCCGGATATTCTCGAAGATCGACTTGAGGTCGGAGTACCACCAAGTGAAAGTAAAGAAGGAGGATATACCGAAGACAGCTTTACAGACCAAGTACGGCCAGTACGAATTTATGGTAATGCCGTTTAGGTTGACCAATGCCCGAAAGTCTTCATGAATTTGATGAACAAGGTATTCCATCCATACCTTGACAAGTTGTAGTGGTCTTCATCGACGACATCCTCATTTATTCGAAGTCGTCGGAAGAGCACGAGGAGCATCTAAGGATCATGGGAGACCCTCAGGAAGGAGAAGCTCTACGGAAAGCTTTCAAAGTACGAGTTTTTCTAGACAAGGTGGAATTCTTGAGAACGTGGTGACAGGAGACGGTATATCCGTAGACCCGAAGAAGATTGCTGCTGTTGAGTCATGGACTACTGACTTCTGTGGCTAAGATTCGGAGCTTCTTGGGATTAGCGGGGTACTATAGGAAGTTCGTACAGGACTTTGTTCGGTTTGCAGAGCTGATGACTAAGCTCACTCGGAAGTACGTAGAGTTCGTATGGACAGAGGACTGCCAGGCTGCGTTCGATGAGCTGAAGAAGAGGCTGACGACAGCACCCATATTGACATTGCTATCCGGTTCCGACGGGTTTTCTATCTATAGCGATGCTTCAGGAAAGGTCTTAGGGTGTATTTTAGAGCAAACAAGAAGGAGATAGCATATGCAGTCCAGACATGCGACAGTATGAGAAGAATTACCCCCTACGACCTAGAGTTGGCGGCAGTTATATTCGCCCTGAAGTTGTGGAAACACTACTTGTAGAGAGCGTATGGAAATATTCACTGACCACAAAAGCTTGAAGTACGTTTTCACGCAGAAGGAGCTGAATATGAGGCAATACAGATGGCTGGAATTGATGAAGGATTTCGACATCTCGTTGCAGTACCATCCGGGGAAGGCAAACGTAGTTACGGACGCCTTGAGTCGGTATCCAGTGGCTATGTTCTTGACAAAAGACCGGTACTTGTTAGCAGACTTGGAGAGCTTAGGCATTGAGGTCGTCATTCCTGGAGTCGAGATACAGATGATGGGCATGCAGATTCAGTCCGATTGATAGACAGGATACGAGATACAGCACCAGGATAAACAGTGAGGAGTATCATGGCACAGGCGCAGGCCAGTTTTGGAAGATTTCATCATTGCAGAGGATGTCTCGTTGAGGCACGGGACGAAATTATGTGTACTAGTGGAGAGCTGCAAGAGAAGGTCATACAGGAGGCACACCGTCTTATTATTTCTTGTATCCTGGAGCCAACAAGATGAACAAGGATATGAGAGCCCACCTATGGTGGTACGACATGAAGCGAAAGGTGACGCGCTTCGTTTCTAGATACTTGTGTCAGCAGGTCAAGGCTGAGAGGAGTAGACCCGGAGGTTTACTTCAGCCGTTGCCGATTACCGAGTGGAAGTAGGAACATATCACTATGGATTTTGTTTTCGGTCTTCCACGTTCGCTAGGAGGGAAGATGCGATTTGGGTCATCATTGACAGGTTGACCAAATCAGCCCACTTTTTACCATTCAAAGTGGGACTATCCATGGAGAGGTTGGCAGAGTTGTATGTGAAGCAGATCGTCAGGTTGCATGGCATTCTAGTGAGTATCTTCGACCGCGACAGCAGATTCACATCTTACTTTTGGAGAGTCTGCAGGCTAGCTTGGACACATCGCTCAAGTTCAGCACAGCCTATCACCCACAGACAGATGGGCAGTCAGAGCAACTATTCAGACGCTCGAGGATATGCTGCGGACATGCGTACTAGACTTTGGTGGCTCGTGAGAGGTTCACCTTTACCTCGTGGAGTTCTCCTACAACAACAGCTACCAAGCTAGTATCGGGATATCCCCTTTCGAGGCTTTATATGGGCGGAGATGTCGTACCCCACTATCTTGGGACGACGTGGGTGAGAGGGCACCGTTGGGGCCAGATATGATCGTGGATGCTGCGAAGAAGGTGAAGCTGATTAAGGAGCGACTTCGTGTAGCTCAGGACAGGCAGAAGCACTGGGCCGACAGTCACCGGAGACCATTAGAGTTTGAGGTATAGTTCTCCTTAGTTGTAATTGTTAATCATGATAGAAATAGGTCGTGACCTCTTGCTTAAATCTAGGTTGGCGATATGGTGTTCTTGAAGATATCTCTGACACGTGGTATGATACGTTTCGGAGGAGGCGGGAAGCTCAGTCCAAGGTACATCTGGCCGTTTGACATCCTTGAGAAGATCGGAGAGGTGGCATACCGATTGGCACTACCACCCGCATTGGAGGGAGTGCACAACGTATTCTACGTGTCCCAGTTGAGTCGGTACGTGGTAGACCCCAATCACGTGCTAGACTACGCAGAGATTGAGGTAGGTCCGAGCCTTAGCTACTAGGAGCAGCCTGTAGAGATCTTGGATCACCGGGAGAAGGTACTGCACAACCAAACAATTCGTTGGTGCGGTCGCTTGGAGGCATCATTCTCCGGGCGAATCCACGTGGGAGAGAGAGGACGAGATGCGTGAGCTCTACCCTTATCTCTTCGCGCAGTGAGGTAACCTTTCTACCGTTTTGTCCATTTAAATTTCGAGGATAAAATTTGTTTACGGAGGTAGATTTGTAAACCCTTGACCCAATTTTTTTTACTTATAATTATTATTAGTCTTCCTGCCACCCTTTATATATATACACTAAATAGATAAGACATATTAATCCCATGGTGATCAAATAAGGAAATGAGGGTTTTGTAAACACACTAAATAAGGGGACCAGCATGCCAATCCAGTTAGAGGAGGGGGTTTCGTACAAATTCCCAATTCAAATGTTCCCAACGGCCACTGGATAAGAATCGATCACAAATTCGAATCTTGTGGATTGAGTTCAATTTAAACTAGAATTCATCCTTCTCAATCCCTGGGGGATTCAGCTATATCCAAGTTTGGGTATATAAGTTGAGGCAGTCGGCTCCCCTTTGCCTCTTTACAAAACCGTAAATATCAGCCATCATCTGTCAACCAATTCTTAGAGGTGTCGAGCAAGAGACTTCAACTTTCCTCACAGGTAAACCTTACCTCGTTGTCAATCCTTTAATTATGTGAGTATTAGCCAAGTAGACTGAGTCATTCAGTAAGGGTTGGGTGTTCGATTTAATATTTAAAAGAGGCTATGGGTTGTACTCATGGTGTAGACCATGGAAAACCTTGAGCCAGTGGAGAGAGAATATAAGGATCAGGTATATAGGTTTAGGAGGTTGTGATTTATAATTGGGGAATAATCTCTGTAGGTACCAGTTTTCACATAGGGTTTTAATCTGGAATACATCCCAGTCGAAGTAATATGGTGTACAGGGAGTTTCATGTCAAAGACCATTAGCCATCAGGTGTAGGTACGGGCAGGTAGGACTATCCTATACGGTTCAGTCTTGAACAATATAGCAAGGAGGGTGTATACACTGTTCAAGCTGAGTAGGCCAAGCAGAGGATATGGACCACTTATCGATATGCATATGTTGGTACCAAGTTAGGATTACCTTCATTGGACTAGAGTAACTTGGGAGTATAGGGGAGAGTACAAACGGCTAATTAGAGGAGGAGTATCAGATCTCCTCTGATACTCATTAAATGCTAGGAAATCGAGAGTGTCCTGCCTAGGACTTGAAGTCTCCATATCAGTCATATACTGATATTTGAAACTACCCACCTTGGAGTGTAGTCGTATAGACAGGAGGGAGAGACTGCTTGCATATATATAAATATATGTATCTAGTACTGACCCTTAGGATATTACCTACATCACCCTACCCACTGTTCGAAAGACACAAGTATCTTCATCAACCAGGACCATTGGCATATGTACAACCGCCTGACACTATAGGACTAGTTGAAATACTAGAATATACTACTTACCCCTAGCCCAATGCCAGTCTCCTGTATAATACTCTGCATATAAGGAGCACTACTAAGCTCCTCCTGGCAAGGCCACAATCACATTGCCATTTCCGACGTAACAACATAACAGCCCTTCCCAAAACCTATAGTATGAATACCATACTAGTTTAGATAGGAACCCCACCTAGGCTTAAATTCATGATATTGAGGGTACTCAATAGTACCTACCAGACATATAAGGTACCAGGTATGGGTATCAGACCTATTGTGGTATCAGTCCATTATTTTAATTGTGCAGTCTATATATCATATATGTATCAGTCCAAATATGCCTATTTGTTTTCCAGTCCAGTTTTTCTCTTATGACAGATGACTGATACTCTTTTAAGTATCAATATCCTTCATATAGGTTCAGACCCTTTGGGACTTGGGTATCAGTGATAGGATTTAGAAGTGGTACATCATGTTGCCTTACTTGCATTGCTGGTTGGAATATAGCCCACCATTTTTGATTAAGTCCTTAAATGATAGGGAGTGTTCACCATGTATCCTAATAAGTTAGGCTGATGTTGCATCAGCAACAAACAGGGGCTAATCTGCAGTTTCTTATTATGGGGCTCCAGGGAACCACTTATGTGAAGGGAAGGCAGTCATGGGAACCTTGTTGTACTAGTTAACTAGACATACCTATATTGAAATAGATAAATTCCCTACAGTTTGTACAGTAGCATCTCTGAAACATAGAGTACCAAGTCCAGTAGAACCTTGTATCATTCGACCTCAGTGCCAAGCTAGTACAGGACACACCATCAGGAGAAATGAACACTGTGTCAACCCTGAAACGTTGGTGTTCCAGTAAGAAATACATTGGTATTTAGACAGAGATGTGGGGCCTTGCCCATCCTGGTTGAGTATCAGGAATCAGTCCAGTTAGTGTACATATGAGTATTGGAGAAGGTATAATGGTGCCCTGTACTGGTACAACCTGGGACATGGAACTTCCCAATTAGGCCCACATAGCAGTAGCTATGACACTGTAAAACTCCTAAATTTTACTATATTTTTTTATAAATTTGGTACTGATTATTTTTTTATTTTGTATTGTACGTCGCGTAGTTGTATTGTACGTCGCGCACAGAAATTCGTTTTTTGAATTTGCTAGACGAGTGCGATTATGTGCGAGCGTACATATTTTTAGAAAAACTTTTTTCTATTTTTATAGTTTCAAAATAATATATGTAATAATTATTTTAACTATCGTACCAAAGTTTCCAAGTTATTATTTTATTTATTTTATTTATAAAAAGTCTTTCGTAAAAATAATTATTAATAATAAATAATATTCTTCGTGCATACATATATTACATAAATATTTTATTAAGTTTATTTGTAAATAATAATGTATTTTCGAAATTATTATTATAGTATTTTGGAAAACATATTTTGAATTTATTGTAGCAATTTAAAACTTGATTTGAGTTCAGGGATTGATTTAAATAGTAAATTAATACCTATATTTGAAATTTGATTTATCTTATTGGATTTTAAACTAAAAGATAGAATTTATATTTAAATTGAGTTGGATTACTTAGATTTAAATTGGAATTTAATTTGGATTTAGAATTTTTTTGTTGATTTAAATTAATAATTGAATTATCTATAAAGGATTTAAATTTTCCTACATCCTTATCTAACTGAAAATTCCCACCTACTATGTAAGGAGAGGTACTCATCCATATAACTCTAGCATTCACAAATTCCTCCAAAATTCTACCACAAGTGCGTGCACCGTGTCAGTGTCTAATTCTTATTCCACTTTTTTTTACAAATACATCATCTTTCCGTGTGGACATATCCCGACACAAACGAATTCCTAACCCTATCTATCCCGACCACCGCCTCATTGCTACCTCGGCCAAATCCCTATCTCCCCGCTGCCACCACCATCTCCGTAATCATCATCACACCCCTGTCACCATCGCCACGACCATCATCATCACCCTCACCACGTCGAAGTCGACGACGACCCTTGTATGCCCCAGAACCAGAATACTGGAGAGCGTGGGCATACATAGCCAGCTATGTATAATGAAATGGAATCCACCTCACTATACGGTCACGGTTGCCTAGATATATGAGGGTTTAACTACAAGCTAGCAGTCTCTTATGGTCATGAACAAGCCTAGTGTCTCAATCACAGCAAGTAAGCAAATTACAAGATGCAAGATCACCAAATATACAATAGTAAGGCATCCCAAACATACATATTTAGCTGATCATGAAGCTAGTCGTTACAAGATGTGAAGACTAGCAAGAGTTTTAGTCATATATGATCAACCCTAGGATCTGTCAATCATGTTACAGCCCGTAGGCAGACAATCAGTTAAGGTACAATCGAGCTAACAAGTGCTCGTCGGCTAAACGCCTCAAAAGAATATTTTTACAATAAAGTAGGAGGACAAAAAAGGAACCCACTCGTTGTCCTGGTTACGCCTGGTGGTCACCATCGGGCTGGAAAATCGGTGGATCCTCTGGAGCTGCTCCGATATCTGGCCATACAAAACCAGCTGGGTCAGACCCCAGAAAGAGCAAGTGCCACAAGGAGGCTTCACTTAGGAACTAAAACCAGCAATTAGCACAAGAATAATAATATATAATAAAAGACAGGGTATATGGAAAAGCATGACATATGATATACGACGAGATAACCATGGAACTATTCAGATAACCAGGTTACAACCGTAAACCATACAAGGACCGGGGTTGTAACCCTTCATCTGAACGGAACTTGGCTTCCCACCATTTATCGACAAGAAAATAAGAAATCCGGTCATGTAACAATCTTGCACAGGATCAAGGCAAGACTGGACTGATTATGCTTCATCCAACAATCACGGCCAAGCAATAAGTACGGCTTGATACTTTAACTAACTAGGGTTATCACAGGCCTAGTTACTAGCAAGAGGCAGCGAGATTATTCCACAGCTACAAGCCCTGCAGACCATCCAAGTTACCCAGGTCAAATATTAGGGGATGAATTCAGGTGGGTACATCGTCCAGGAAATACATGTACCCTTAAGTAGCTTGAAGGGTGCAACACATGACAGTGTGCTGGAAATGTGCCCTACTCGACGGCAGGCTACAGATCCCAAGCGCGCCCAGGTAACGGGATCGCCTGTAGCTGGAAAATCTCTTCATGACTACTGGATTATTCTAGTTATTAGCCTTAGTCAATTTGGTAGGCACCCCTGACCGTGGTACTCAGGGGTCCCTGTCCTAGACATGATGCAAGAAATACTGGTTCATTTATACAAGCACATTCGCCCACGGTGTCCAGGTTATTTATACTTGTCATGTCATGTCGTGTTAGCCGTCGCAACAGCATATCCAGGTATATCATGTCAGGTTTAGTTGTCAGAGTGCGCCACGACAGGCCACTATCATGTCAGGTTACTTGTCAAGAGTGCACCATTACGGGTCACTATCGTGTTCAGGGATACAAGTGCAGGATAACATAGTACAAGCATTCCATCAAAAGACCCAAGTTATACTGAGGGCCACAAGATATGAGCCTGATAATAACAATTAAATCATAAAATACAAGGCTAGCTCGGGCATATGCGGCCAGAAAGAAGTCCATGCGGCTGAGGGCGGTTCAGGGTGCATGCGGCTGAAAGGGGAAAGCTCATGCGGCTGGGGAAAAATTTGTTTATGCGGCTAAGAAGGGGGCAGGAGCTTATGCGGCTGGGAGTGGAGGGATCTTATGCGGCTGGAGGGAATGAACCCTATGCGGTCAGGAAAGAAAGTTCATGCGGCTGGAGGGAGATTGAGCATATGCGGTTCAGGGAGTTAAGTCTTATGCGGCTGGAGAATCGCTGGGCCTTATGCGGCTGGGATCAGTTCATGCGGCTGGGAACTATATGCGACAGGGACTAACTTATGCGGCTAGGATTTTCATGCGGCTAGGGAAGTCTAGCCCTCATGCGGCCACTAAATAAGTCTTATGCGGCCAAGAGGTAAGTCCATGCGGCTAATAGATCAAATCTTCATGCGGCTGGGAGTAAAGTTCCTGCGGCATAGGCCATGCGGTCAAGTCATGCAGCAAGGCTTATGCGGCCATGAAGGGAACTTGCCGCATAAAGGCTATGCAGCTAAGTTCATGCAGCAGTGAACTGTTCTTCTTTTCCATCCTTCCGAGGAGAAGAATCCTTCAAGCCATGGCTCCCAAACTCCATAAATCTTCCATCCAGAGTCCAAATCCGAACTTCCATAGGTCAAAATGGGACAGAATAAAATTCTCTACACATGGAACCATCAAAACTTAAAAATAACAATGCTAAGTAGATCAAAACCTAAGAATTCGGAAAATACAATAGCTTAGATCTACACAAATTTAACCATGAAAATTAGAAATGCTAAGTACTAAAGTGGGTTAGAATCTTGAGAGGAAGAAAATGGAACAATAAAACTTGGGTTCCTCCATGAAGCAAGATACACCTGCCTAGACCTTCCACTCTCTCAGGTTGGTGGAGAAGTGATGGTAGGGAAGAAGAAGAGTGAATGAGGAGATAGAAAGAGTGAATGGGTTAATAAATGATGGTGGGGGTGGTAGGTAGGTGGGTTGGTTCTTTGGTTCATGATGAACCCAAAGTAAACCAAGCCGAACCAAGCCAAACCAAACAAGCCGAACCAAGCAAGGAGACATGCAATACGAGTCAAGATAAGACGTATTCTAAAATATGTAATACGAACTATGGTCATTACAACCCTGGTCGTGGCTGCCATCCCAGCAAACCCCGACCCATCGACCGCATCCCAGGCTGCAACCACCCCGACCCATCATCTTCACCACCATCATATCCCGACTCCCCAACCAGCCGAGCCTCTGGCCAAACCACCACCACAGCTACTGCCGTCATCCACCACCACCGCTGCCCCGACACAACCCGACCCCGACTCGGCCACAGCCACCGACCACTAGCCAAGCCAACACTACCACTGCGACCGACCTCCACCGCCCATCAAAACCACCATCACCCCCAACCAGCCACCCAGGACCCCCCAAACAAAAAACCTAAAATTAAACCACCACCACCATACTTACCTCCGATAGTAGCGTCGGCCTTCCTCCGACGAGTCGGCCTCCGAGTCGAGCTTCGCGCCGCTCCGCCCCTCGGCTTCCAAATCCGGAGCCGGCGACCCACCGAGCCGTCTTCCTCAGCCCGTGCCCCTTCCTCCGCCGCTGGAGCGGAGAAGCTCCACCGGACCGATCGACCCCAGCCGAGCCGTCTGCCCCGTCTTTTCCACAACTTCTTCCCAACTCCTCCAGCCGTCCACCCTTTTCGGCAGCCTCCGCCACCGCGTTGCTCGCGCCACCGGCGTTTCACGCCCATTCTGATCTCCACCGCTCTCGTCTCCCCTACCGATTCCTCTCGTTGCTTATCTCTCTCTCTCTCTTGCACTTTTTATTCTTTCCTCTCGTTTACTTTTCTCTTCTTTCTCACATTAATGTAGAGGACCATGTACTTCTCTCTTTTTCCCATTAATGCTAACTCTTACCAAACACGAACCCTCTTCCTTTTTCTTTCCATTTTTTTTATATTTTCTTTCCTTACTCGTGAAACGAGGAGGGAATCATGTGTTCCAGGAACAACAGAGCAGCTGTGTGATTATTATTTATTTTTATTACTTTATCTAAATATTAGTACGTGATAAAGTATGAATATTTTTGGTGTATATATGTATATGCATATAATATTTATTACTACTATTAAAATTATTATTTAATATTTTCTTGGTATTAATATTTACTATTACTAATGTGTTGATTTCACTATATATATATATATATATATATATATATATATATATATATATATATATATATATATATATATATGTATATATATGTATATGTTATTTATTATTAAAATATATATGTATATTGTTATTTATTATTAATATTTTGATATATGTTTATATTATTATTTATGGTGTATAGTTTTAACAAAAAAAACTATATTGCAATATTGCCATTTCTAAATTATAGTTTTGATATAAAGATGATTTCTCGTATTTATCTAAAACTATTTTTACTAAATAAAATATAGTTTTCGAATATGATAAATATTTTTTCCAAAATAGTTATTTATTTATACGAATTTCTTCGATTATCTAATCATATCCATGACCAATCATTCGTTCCCTATTTTCTCACAAAATTTGAACTTCCCTATCATCCCTAACTAATTGGACTGTTTTGGACCCAATGGAACAGTCTGTGCCACCATCAGAGGTCACCTTGTGTAGTTGTTACCCGAAGTCGCAGATCGTGCCACCATGATTATCGCAGCACACCAGGCATACTACTAGGCAAGGCACCTTGCCATTTTTGTTTATTTATTTTAGCTCATATTTCATACATTCATTATTTTCTTTATACAAAATAAACTGTGATACATGGCATAACCTGTTAGAACTTACTGTTCATTTATATTTTCTGCTATGTATTAGTTTTTCTTACACATTAAACCTAGATTTAAGGGACCACCTTTGTGTGTTTCATTCATTGGCCTTGACACGTTGTACCACGAAGTTGTGTATCGCATGTAGAATACGGACATACGTGACTGGCTGGCCACCGGTGCGTATAAGCCGTACGATAGGAATAACCACTAATAGAGGTTGTATGCTAGTTTGACTTAGCGATTATAGAGGTTTACTATTGTGGATACAACATAATAGGCATTGGGCGGGGAGGACAATTCCTTAGCGTATAGGCTTCGATACACTTTTCCTTGTGACCCGGAAGCTCCGCTGGAGATACGGGATTGATGACCCATGATTACTGACGGCCACTAACGTTCTGCGGAGCGTTATGCTCTTACTGATTGGGCCTCTGGTGCCCCAAGGGGGGACTATGCCAATCCTATTTAGTCAGGGCCCATGCGTAGAAATGATTGTTCTTAACTATGTTTCACCTAGAACGGTTAGGCACCTTTATCCGTTAGGTACGAGTACTTTTGGTTTGGGTACTTGTATCTGACCGTGGCTTGAAACAATAACTTGTCGCAGATTAGTTCATCACATCTTGTCCTTGTTTGGTTGTAGGTGTGGCTTACTACTTCGATGAGAAGGTATTGAACCTTGTTGGGGTTCGGATACCATATTGGATTTATAGCATGAAAAGATACGTCACCGTGAATTAGTTTACCATCTCCTGTCCTTGTTTGGTTGGGGGGATGGTAAGCTAGTTCAATAGGTGTGTATTGAACAATGTTATAATTCAATTGACTTATTTATTTGAGCAATATTTATTCAGTTTATGTGGCATGATATTATGTGTCTTGTTACGTCCCTCTGAGGACCTGGTTATCTCGCCAGGTGTGTGCTCTTGTCTTTCGCAGGTGCTCTAGCTCTGGCCGTGACCATCTCCATTCCTTCGAAGATGATTGCACTTGGATCGTCTTCGCTTCGCTCGCCAAACTCTTTCTTTTGTATTGTATTTCTTTTCATAGTTGGTAGTGGATTTGTTTTTGCCCAACTACATGTACCAAATGAATTCATAGTTGATTATATGATATCTTTTATTATTTATTTTGTGTGGATGAGATTAGTTATAATTTTACTGCATTTTACAGCTTATGTATTCATACGAGGTTGATGACCCATGTACAACTTTAGGAATTCGATCAGAAGACGATCGTTTTATCCCTTGGACTATGTGAACTTGAAGACTAAAGCCTCTGGAGAATGCAGCGGCTCTTTTGTAAGAACTCTTGATCTCTGATCCCTTGATAATGATTGGAAACTCTATTTATAGAGTTCTGGAAATAACTGTTTTAGCAGTTATTCTGATGTGCACGAGGTTGAACTGCGCGACTTTAGGTTGCGCCAACTTCAGTTTGCGCCAACTTTTATTCAGTTATTCGAACGTGTACTAACTGTATTTAGACGCGTGGCATCATATGATTAAATGCACATGGTCGTACAGAGTAGTGGACACATTTTGAGAGATTAGTCGTATGTACGCCACGTCATCCTACTTTAGAACATAAGTTGCCTCAACTTTATCAGGTTACGCGAGCTTCAGTCAACGAGTCAAACTGCGCTTGATTAGGTTGCGCCTATATGCAACTCAGTGCATAGGTACGTGGCAGCATTTGGATCTGTGAGGAGAGTTTGTTCAGGTTGCGCCTAGGCGTTCAGGTTGCGCCTAGGCGCAACTTGCAGAGTGCACGAAATAGCTGTCATCAAATGACAGCAAATCGTCTCGAGTGCCACGCTTTACGGGATTCGAAGAGATTTTCTTTGTTTAATGTGCTGTCAGTTAATGATGACAATTATTATCAGGCGCCAGATAGGTTTAGGCGCAATGTGATTGGACGCAATATGATATATGGCGCAACTTGAGCAGTGGCGCAACTTGATCTCTGGGCTTCATAACAGTAGCACAACTTGATTTTTTGGGCGCAACTTGATTGCTGAGTAGTACAAACATGGCACAACTTGATTTTTAGGCTCTACAAGACCTCCTTCAAAGTTTTTGAATTTTAAAATGTCACAAAACTTCGAAATACATTGAATCGTGGCAATTACTGAGTCAAGTTGCGCCTATCTCGCGCAGTTTGTTGCGAGCTGTTATGACTTTTATGCGCAACTGAGGGTGATTGTTAGGATTCTGTTTTAGGCTATAAATAACCTTTTGTTAACCGACTGTAACTCTTTACTTTTGCTTTAATCTTCTGAGAGACTTCTTTGAGCTCTTACGATCTTCCCTCCGACCATCTCTTCGACCTAATGGCACCCAAGAAGACTGCCGCCGACAAAGAGAAGAGTGTTCTTGGATCCTCAACCCATGCTCTGCCGTCCCGCGCACAGCAGTATGTGCCTCCTTCTTTATGACGAGAGATGGCTAAACCCTGCTCTGGAAGGTGACCGAGAACGAATAACTTTGACCATGGTGGCCGATTTGGTTCTAAATTAACTTGTGCCCCTCCTCTTAGAGTATTTGGTGCATCACAGACTCTGTGCCACCCCTTATTAGGGTATGGTTGCTTATTTGGGCACTGTTCGTTCTTACGAACCGTGTTGCGCATGCTGTTACGCAACTCAGTTGTTGCACAATCAAGAATATTGTGCAACCAAGTTTCTGCGCAATCCAGTATGTCGTGCAACCTGGGATGTTGTGCAACTTAATTGTCGCGTAACTCAGTATGTCGCACAACCCAGGTTGTCGTGCAACCCAAAATGTTGCACAACCTAAAATGTCATGTAATCCAGGATGTTGCACAACTTAATTGTTGCACATCATAAGGATAGCTCTTTGTATTTATAATTATTGCACACTCTCGTTGTTTCTAACTTTTGTTCATGTATTTGCAGTTGACCTCAGGAAAGATCCTCATGCTGAGAGATTCGCTTCAGCATTTAATATCCCAGAGTACAAAAAAAATTTATCTCATGTTTTATTTCCTCAGTATGATGGCCCTGAAGCACGAAAGACCATTCTTGTGGCCCAAGAAAGTCATACTCTGTTGTGTTTAATGAACGGAAAATCCCTTAAAAGTGTTGAGGGTGTGGTCTACAAGAAACCTGTTTTCTTATTTGGGGATGCTATCAAGAAGACTTCCCAGCCCAAGACAAGGAAAGAGGACAGAATATACCAATGTGGAGACAAAATCATATTCCTCATAGAAATATCGAGGTCTATGGCTTTATCTCAATATGAATTTACGAGCTACCCCCGAAAGATGTCATGGGACCTGACTCCAATCCAACAGGCCAGAGTCAGAAGAATTTATTATAGATGGGTCCGCAGCACAAGGACATCTTTTACAGTACTTCTGAGAAATACAGCACTCATTTAAGAGGTTTGAGACCATGCTGTATTCCTCCCGAAGATTTATCTCTACTCCTTCTCGTCAGAGTACCTATTTTTGCAAATGTATTTGCAAAGGCTGAAGGAAGATATCCAGATCGCCGTATGCGTATGACAGGTTTGGTTAACCCAAATATGAAACGCTGGAGCAGTTTAACCATCTGGATTTTGGATCATTTCAAGGACAAACTCCTCGAACTAGAACTTTATAATGTCATCTGGACTACAGTCTACAGCATTCGCCAAAATGCTTATATGTTTCTGGCCTTATTAGAGAGATATAACGATAGTACTGGAACTTCATGACCCCCATGGAGAAATGGGATTTGTGCTTCATGAGATGAGATATCTCTCTCATTTTTCAATGGGTGATAATCTATATGAAGAGTACGTTCCCACAAATAAAGAATTGGATGCTATGGCAGAAGAAAATCCTCAGATGATCGCCCTCTTCCAAGAATTATTATGTCATTACAAAATTTGCTCTCTCTACTATAAAAGTGCTACTGTAGGTACTTGTTATATCACCAAGTGGATGTCATACCTCTTCTTGGGCCATGCGTAGGAGGATAAGCCACTTGAGAGTCAAGCCTGTGCTCCTCGTTTCTTTGAACCTTTCAGTCAAAGTGATATGCAATATTTGATGGAGAAACACAAGCATGGAGATATCAGATTGGATGAGGACTGGCATCCGTTTAAGGCTGGTGACACCCTCCAGAGTTATCTCAGACAGGGTTATAGATCCATGTCTAAAGAGGCCCAGCTAGTGGGTTTTCTCTCTTTATGGCTGCGACGCTTCATAGTTCCATGAGCCAATGCAGTTGACAGGTTCCATCGAGGTGTTCTGTTTGCTGTAGTTCATCTTGTCTTTGGATATAAGATGGACCTCCTATCAGCAATGACCTGCCGCTTGAACGCAGGATTGCGTTCTTTTGTGCACACCATGCTTCATGATAAGGCGATGAGGCAAGATTTTCCTCATACTGAGATGCCTTACACCTATTTATTCGGATGGCTATTGCTTCACCATCCATGTTTGATGAACCCCGATATGGTAAGTGTCAGTAGAGATTTCATCAGACGTTACTCCAGCGCTCGTTGGAATTATACTGCTCTTTTAAAATGCAGGTTTGTATTGAACCGCGGATCTGGATGGAGATTTCAGTGTGTCCTGCCACCTCACGGATATGAGACTATCCCTCCTCAGTTGATGGATCTGGATGCAGAATCACTCTGCTTAAGTCCATTCATCTTTTCATGGCTAAAGATGATCCGTCCATCTCACTTTGTCTACCGATTTGAGGAAGACTGCTATTTGGAGCCGTATTTGCCAAGTCGATTTGCACGACAGTTTGGCTATGATCAACTTCAAGTGGGTAATGCCACTACTTGTCTGCAGGCTAAAGGTTTTCTGATTGATGGAGCTAGGGCTTGGAGATATTACAATGTCAGGGGTACGAAAGCTATATTTTCTATGCCCTATAATCTTCAGCAAGGCCCGCGTATGTTATATACATACGCAAATTTCTATACCTCGGCAAATACTTTTACTGAAAGCTTCTATCCCGCTCATAGCTTTGCAAGTGAGAAGAGATCTAAATTAGGAGAACACACTGCACAATCCTTTCGAGATGCAGAGGATAGAGATCCCGCAGATCCACCACTAGAAGCTTCTATCTTCAAGAATTATCAAGATGAAGTACATGATCCTTTGGATGTATCTTTAAAGGTACGGAAAGAGAAATCCCCTGTCAAGGGGTTAAGAAAAAGGAAAAATAATGAGACAACGGCCCTCCCTCAACTGGATGATAGACCTGCTTCGCCAAGAGCTCCGAAAAGAAGAAAAGGACCTCATTGGTCATAAATGAACCAACGACCACTAGAACAACTCGTTCTCAGTCGAAACATATGCTCCTTAGTACTTCTCCCGAAGAGAAGGAAGCCACTCCTTCTTCTATTCAAAAACATGGAGGGGTTACTCAAGAGGGAACATCTACTGCCTTGATCAATCTGGATGATGATCGTACCGGAGCTGCTAAAGAACCGGTTGCATCACCAAACAGAGAAGTCAGGAGAAAATTGTTAGTGCACCGAGAAGTTTTTCGAAGAACTGATACATCTCCTGTCCCTCCTCCGTCGACGAAATCTACCAGCCATCCGGGACAAGATTTACCACCTCAGGAAGGTAATATCAAAATTTTGATATACATCAATATATATTTTCTCTCAAAGATGTACATTTAATTGATTTTTTATTTACAGTGGCTACTTCAGCAGATGTCCAGCCTTCTACCACTACTATAGAGGTCCCAAGATCAGATACTTTGGTGGTACATATTCTCGACAATGTACTTGCTGCGGTAGGGATAACGATTCCTTCACCAACTCCCATTACTCCAGCAACCATCTCTCCAGAGAAAGATTTGCCTCCGCAAGATTCTCCAGAGGCTCAAGATCCTACTCACTCTGAAGAGGATCGGGAGATGATTGACGCCTTAGCAGATTGTGACTATAGTAATGAATCTTTTGGTGATGACTGGAATAATACCACTAAGGAGGGACAAATTTTAGTGGATGTGCCATCACCTCAAGAATTACAGGCTAATAAAGGCCAATCAACTGCTGAGGGTGAAGAAAATCTGGTTATCGATGAAGGGCATGCTATTCCCAGAATCGATGAACCCAGAATCTCTGAAGAAGTAGGTAGAAAACCCGAGGCCTCTGGAGTGGTAGTAAACACTGAAGAAGTAGTAGATCAAACTCCAACTACTCTACCACTTCAAACTGAATCAGGAGCTGGAAGTAGTCAAGCCACGATGTCTGCGGACACCATGTCGAGGCTTCAGATAGAACCATCCGGACCTCTCGAGACTCCACATACAATGCCCGGCTCAGGTAGATTTCTAAAATGATTTATTTATTTTAACTCCTTCAACATCGTACATTGCTCTAACAAATGGCATATGTAAATTACAGAAGGACCTACAGGAATCACCAGCTCAACAATGGCTCCTTTGGATAAAGGAACTCCGGCAGAAGAAGGGAGCTCCTCCCATATCTGTGCACAAGAGGAAGTGCCTCCACCTGTTAAAGTCATAAAGACTCCGGCTGAAATAGTAGCCACCCCAAGTGCCATAGCAGCTAACAAATTTGTGGTGGCTTCCTTCACCAAAGTCTTCTTCATATCCTTAGAGCCTTTAATTCATCGAGTAATGGAGAGAGAGAGGATGTTCCATTCAGCACAGTTAGAAATTCCTCTTCATTTTTAATTGGAGGCATCCGCAGCCAATGAGATGAAGCTCAGGCTACTTACCTGGAACATATTTTGGATGAGCTGGAGGAGTCAATTAAGGCTTATAAAGACCTTAAAAGATGAGACGTTGAGCTGCTAGTGAATTCAGAATATGAGGCTATGGCTCGAGAGGCTGAGACTAATAAAGCCAATTTTGAAGCTTTTTTATTGGCTTTTACAAGACAATCTTCTGAGCTGGATATTCAAATCTCTGAAGTAGCTTCTACTGCTGAAAGTCATAAGGCTAAGGCTGCAGATGGAGAAAAGAAAGCTTCTGATCTGGAGGCTGAAATTGCCCGACTTCAGGAAGAGCTTAAATCCATCAAGCAGGGTGTAGAAGAAGAAACTCAGCTACATCAGGCTGCTGTCAATCAATTAGATGTTTTGAAGCATCAAAAGGAGGTCTTTGACCGGATACAAAATGAAGAACTAGCCAGTCAAACAGCCGCCCTACACCCTTTTGACCCAGAGTCAGGAAGGGTTGAAGCCAGACAACGGGTGCTGGATTCTTATACTGAAAGGGCTAAAGCTTTGAAGAAGCAGATTGTGGAACTCATCACTTACTCTTCAGAATAAAATGATCAAAAAATTATATCTTTTTCTTTATAATGTATCTTTTTTGAACATTTTAATCAAAAAAAAATGAAATGAGAAATTTTTTCTGTGGTTCCATTACTTGTTGCATACCTTGTTATAGATATAAGTAATAGAATAGAAAATATATTCAGAGGTACTGGACGTGATATATTTCTTGATTAGAAAATAATGATATTTATTATATCTGCTCAGAGGTAATGTGGACGTGGCAGAATATAATGTTTGAAATATTGTTATTTTAGTAGACAACTTTGTCAGAGGTGATAGGGACGTGACGAGTTGCCGACGTAGATGTTGAAATTCAGAGGTGCGAAGGACGTGAATTTTTTTTTCTGTTTTAGATGTGAGATATCATCTATGGTTTTATTTACGAGAAAGTAAATAAAAGATAATAAATGCTAAGGCTGATGAATGAATGAATGGACAGTCAGACTTCTTAGGGGAGAGAAAATGAATGAATGAACAGTCACCTCGGTTCTCGAGGAGAATAATGAATGAACAATTGGACTCTTTTAGGGAGAAAAAGTGAATGAATGAAAAGTTGGACTTCTTTCGAGGAGAAAAAGTCGCATCGGTTCTCGAAGCAGATTATCTAGTCATTATGTCTATAAATAGAACAGAACTTCTGTATATGTTGTCAACTTCTTTTCTCTCAGTACAGAATATCTTCCGAAGATATGCTCACTCCGAAGATTGAAGATACGACTGAGACGCCTCCTGCTGAGCCTCCGGTGCCTCCTCAGAAAGAAGTGAGGGAAGGCTCGACTGTTCCTGCACCAGAGCAGGACCTGGTTGCCAAGTTAGTAGAGCCTGGGAAGACTGCTAAAGAAGAAGCTGTGAGGACAGCTGCCTGTGAGTTGCTGGTGTGTTCGGACAATGAGATGTTTGAATTGCTGGCCAATTATGTATTTAACCAGGAAAGGTCAGGTCCTCGTCCCCGTCCTTGATATTATGTACCTCTTTCTACTTTTTTAAATAAAATGAGTTTTATTTATATCATTTCTCTGAATGAATTTTTTTTACTTTTATACATAATATTTCTTGAGAAATTTGCCATTGATAGGCATCATAGCAATTCTGCCATCCATATCTGTTAATTGGTCGGCTCCTTTTAAGAAAACCTTGTTTACCATATATGGACCTTCCTATTTTGCCTCGAATTTGCCTTTGCTCATGTGGGTCATAGTCATAGGACGTCTGACCGTAAGAACTAGTTCGTCTTCCTAAAATGTTCGCACTTTGACTTTGCGATTGAAAGCTTTTGAGATACGGGCCTGATATAATTCAATATGTTGTTGACCTAGTAGCCTTTTCTCATCGAGTGCCTCTAATTCTTGAAGCCGGAGACGATCAATGTTTTTTGTAGTAAGTTTATTAGCAATGGCAATTCTCAAGGATAGAATTTGAATTTCCAGCGGTAAGACAGCTTCACATCCATATACCAGAGAAAAAGGTGTACAACTTGTGGGATTACGGACTGTAGTACGATAAGCCCATAGACTTTCTCCAAGCTTCTCACTCCAATTACGTTTGTTAATAGAGATAAACTTTTTGAGGAGTTTGATGATAGTCTTGTTGAATGCTTCAGCTAACCCATTAGCTGCAGGATTATAGGCCATAGAAGCAACATTATTGATTCTGTTGTCATAACAGAACCTAGTAAACTTCTGACTGATGAACTATGGTCCATTATTATGGATAATCCGACGAGGTACTCCAAATATGTATATCACCTGATGTTTGATGAAGTTGATGACACTGTTAGTTTTTACTTCAGCTAAAGGTATAGCTTCAGCCCATTTAGAGAAATAATCGGTTATAGCCAATATAAACCGATGTCCTTTAGATGAAGGAGGATTGATAGGAACAATTACATCCATGCCCCAAGCTTCGAAGGGCCATGAGGCAGCAGTCGGGTAAAGAAATTTCGACGGTTGGTGAATAAAATCTGCATGAATTTGACATGCTCTACATTTTCTTGCATAGTCAATGGCATCTGATACCATAGAGGACCAGTAGTAGTCCATACGTCGGATACGATCTTGTAGTTTAGGACCGGGCTGATGAGCTCCACAAATACCGTCATGAGCTTCGCGTAATATTTGCTTTGCTTCATCACCAGCAAGACATCTTAAGAGTAATCCATCAAAAGTCGAAAGAGAGTTTTGGTGGTATGATTATAATAAAATCGAAGCGATCACCGGTGAATACTTGTAGCTTCTTTAGGATCTTCAGGTAGTATATCATGTACTGCAAAGTCGATGAAAGGAGCCCTCTAATCTTTGCTAATGATATTGACTTCAGTTGAATTACTGAATTCAATATTATGGTTGTTTTCAATACAAAACATTTTTCTATTGGAAATAACAACCATTTATTGTCTTTTGACCGAAATTGCTAAGACCGCTGCTAGGTTAGCTAAGGCATCAGCTTCTGTATTGCATGTTCGACGTATATCTTCGATAAAGAATTCTTTGAATGAGAAATCTATTCTGATTGCAGCTTCGTGGTATGGTACCAGATCTTGATGTCGAACTTCGTATGTACCTCTAACCTGATTAACAATCAGCTTAGAATCGCCATATACTTCAAGATATTCAATTTCCAGTTGTTTGGCTAATTGGAGTCCAATGAGCAAAGTATTGTATTCTGCTACATTGTTGGAGCACGACTCATCTAAGGAATAAGCTCTCTGAATAGCTAATCCATCTGGTGAAACGAGAACAATTCCCACTGCAGCGACAAGGGTGCCTCCAGGTCCAATTCTAGATGCTCCGTCGAAGAATAAACGCCAAGTAGAAAATTCTTCTGAGATCATATTTGATTCCAATGTCTCGTCTGGAATCTCATCATTGAGTTTAGATATCTCAAGGACAGGATGAGCTGCTAAGAAATCAGCAAGTGCTTGGCCTTTCACAGACTTTTGTGGAACATATTGTCACGACCCGTTCCCAAATTATTGGGCCGGGCCGAGCCATGTCCAGCCTACGCTTGGTTAAAGCGTAGTAAGCTATTCTAAGAATAGACAATAAAGGATCTAAGCTGCTAACAGTTCTAAAATTATATTTAAAGGTTCATCACAACACAGCATCTATAAGCGAAGGTAACAAAAGTACAAACTTAATAATACACTTCCAATGTATCTAACTGGAGACAAAGTCCAGTATCCAAATATAAGTACAAACTAAAGTCTAAGTCTCAAAACACATGAAAGATATCTAAGCAAGGTTCCCTGCTGGGGCCTCTTCTGGAGCTAAGGCCAGGTCCTCAAAATCAGTGCCATAATATGTATCACATAGCATTTCCTTTTCGGAAAGTAAACCTACAACGTTATCCTGTCAGGACGGGAGCAAGTACAACCTCTACAACTAAAGTACTGAATATATAATAAAAGAGATGTACAACAAGAAATATGGTGTGATAAGTCTATAAAACAGGAAATACTGGAAAATATGGCCTCATGGTACAACTGGGATTACAGTATCATAGTAACATAGGAAACATGGCATATCTGGAATCATGGTATGACTGGAATCACGATAAAATACATTTGTCAAGATGACACATGTATATCTAATGTTTAAAACTGGAGCAGGTACATGATCGTCAATAGGTGTACAATATGCATGGGTACATAATAAAATGTACTTCCGTACAAGTGTAAAGGCGATAGATGTACATACGCACAAATACAGCTTTGAGAGCAAGGCCTACGGCACAGTAACATATAAAATAAAACTTTGCTCGGTACTGTAGAGGGGGCATGATCACGTACTCAACTATCAGTTTCTCCATAACCCATATTCTAACATGTGAGAGATACGAGAACAGTAAAAACATGTGAGAGATACTAGGAGCAGTATAAGCATAGCAGGTACTGGGAGCAGTATGAAACATAGTGAAACATGTACTGAGAACCAGTAAGAAACATGCGAAGATATAAGAACTGTCCTAAGAATGGCAGGTACTGAAAGTAATACAACATGTGAAAATTTAACTTGCTACCTCAAGGATCAGTATTTTAACAGGGTTAATACATGTTCTAGCATTAAAAGACCGTAAATAAGTTTACAGATGTACTTGCCTCGAGCAAAGCAAGAATACTAGTACGAAGATATAGATGTCCGGTGTTCTGTCAATAATGATATACAAACTCAGCCTCTAAGTTATGTTCAAGATTACACTAGTGGTGTGACACGACTCCTGACTGGGTACTAGCCAAGTGGGAACCTAGCATAAAAGTCTATTGTGGAGTGCCACTATATCCAAACAAATTTTCTAGAGTCTTTACACTAGAGTAGGGTGAGGTCCAATACGACTATAACTCAAAACAACACAAAACATTGTAAGTCGTAACTATTCAATAAATAAATCAAACTGTACACTGAGTTCCAACAATTTTTGAGATAGACAAAAAGCTCAATTTAATATAAAATAAAGTACCAAAATGATCCTTGTTAATTATAGAAATTTATACTAATTTTTATGGAATTTATAAACCTTCATAGATATTTATTAAAAATCAGCAAACACATGTATTCTGAAAATGAGTTCTGTTTTCCTATTTTTATAAAATACAAAAATTACTTATTAAATGCTGGAAAAATTATAATAAATTAGCTAAATTAACATAGTATTTAAATACAATTTTTTCCAAATTTTTACAGCAATTAAAATATATATAAAAATCCAAAAACAGCAAGTAACAATTTCTGGAAAAATAATTAATTATAAATTAAGGATAATACATAAGCAAAATCAACAGATATTGTCGGATGATAAAATAAATATCACCAACGTGTCCAGAATGGTCCAATTAGCTACGATAGCCTACCCATAAGTCTAATTTAAACACAGGGGCAAAACGGTAATTTCGGGTCAAAATGATGTCCGTCGTTGGACACACTTTGCACTGAAAAACGTGTCAGAAGAGAAGTCTACAAAATCTAACAAATTATATGTCCACGAATCCAGAATGATGATACGAACCTAACGGTATGTCCGAAATAGGATTCTGATGTGCCGATCTCAAAATGATACGTTGACGCGGACACTTGGAATCAAGTTTGCATCGAAATGCATGCCGGACCAAATGTCTTCAAAACTCAGTAAATTATATGTCAATGAGTTCAGAATGATGATACGAACCCAAGGGTTTATCCGGAATTGGATTCCGATGAGCCGATCTCAAAGTGACCCGTTGACTCGAAATGTGGGACCCGTTTTGCACCGAAATACGTGTCAGGGTCCACGTTCTCCAAATCAAGCAAATTTTATATAAAAATATGCCAGAATGACGCCACAAGTCTACTGGTGGTGTCAGAAATTGAATCCGGAGTCCCGGGTTCAAAAATAGAATTTAACAAGTACAAATTAAAGAATTCGGACGACCAACTTTGGCGTCGAATTCGACCAACCAAACGTGCTTATAATGAAACGAAACTTAAAGCAGACAGGAAGAGGGTTATACCAGCTGCGCACAGGAACTAGTAGCGCACCAACCGGAGCTGTGACGGCGGAGTTACGAACCCGCGAAGTTGGCGTCACGAAACTGTCCAAAAATAGTTCAATTTAAAACGTCAAATTGGTGGCCAGTTTTGAGGTATCAAACGACGAAATTAACGGGCAAAAATTGAGGGGAGTGAAGTGCTATATACCGAGATTGCGACAGAGCAAAGAGTTCACCGATCCAACGGTCGGATCTCTCGAAAAATGTGTACGAAGTTGCTACGATGGAGCACCATTTCCGAGTTCAAAACTCGCGTGCGCCGACGGGATTCCGTTCAAAACGCACGAATAGGCTATTCGGCGCGTCGGGGAGGACGGTGGTGGATAGGGGGTGGTCGCCTGTGGTGCGCGTACGTCAGGGGGGTCGGCCACGGTGGCTGCAGCGCCGTGCGGCGGCGCGACGGCGCACGACGCCGGCCCGCGCGTGCGCACGTGCGCCTGCTGCTGCTGCCGCTTGCTGTGCTGCACTGCTGGTGGCGTACGGCCTCGCACGGCCAAGGCGGCGGTGCAGCGGTGGCGGCGCGGCGGCATATGGTGGTGGAGGGGATTGTGAAGGTGGTGGTACATGGTGGTGATGATAATGAGAGGGGTAGTGGTGATGGTGATGGAGTGGTGTGGTGTTGGTGATGGAGAATGGAGGAGGAGGAGGAAAAGGAGGAGGAGAGGGAGGTTCTCGGCCTAGGAAGGAGGAAGGAAGGGGTCGGCCACGGGAGGAGTGGGGGGCTGTAGTTTGTTTGGGAGGAGAGAGGAAGAATGTTTTTGTATGTGTGTGTGTATAAATAATAGAAAGAGTGAGAGAGAGAGAGAGAGTGTATAAATATAATAGAAAGATAGTGAGAATAGAGAGAGAGAGTTTAGATATTTGAAGAGAGAGGGAGGGGTGAAGTCGGCCACTGTTGGGGGGGGGGTATGTGTGTGTGTAGGTATAAAGTGAGGGAGAGAGAGTTGTATACATATATATATATATATATATATATATATATATATATATATATATATATATACATGAGATATTTAAGATATTAATAAAGTAGAGAGAGAAAGAGATATTTTTAAAATAGGAGAAATAGAAAAATTATGTGGGGTGTTTGGTAGTCATGAAAGGGCAACATGGAGCTTGGGTTCGGGTTCGGTCGAGCCGGGTCGGGTCGAAATCGGACAGGGGGCAATATTCGAATTAAAATAGGTATTTATTATCATGGGTGAATAAATAACATGTGGGGACTCCAATAAATGGGACACAAGTTTCATGTGGGTAGTAGGCTTCATGTGGGCAACGTCCATATTTTGGGTCGACTAGGTTGGATCAATGTCGGGTCCCGGAATTAAATTGGAAATTAAATCAGATTTTATGGTAGATAATAAATTGGCCTAAATTGAACCGAAAGTTGTGCGAAAGAAATAAAGCACAAAATGGAGTGTCTGAGTGGGACACGAAGGTCATGGGTGAAGAGCGTCTCGAGTAGATCATTCATGAGAAGTTGGTTCTGAGAAAACGACTGGTCTGGTGCTCCTAAATTAAAAGTCACGGTAATGTGCAAACGATGATCAAAGATAAAAGTGGGAATAATTATTCAACGATTAATTGGTCTAAGTTGACCCGAAGTTGCACGATACAAAAAAAATCACAAGGGAACGAGTTTAAGTGGGACATGATATATCAAAACGAAGATAATTTTGTCTACTTCAAAACTCGTAAAGAGAGTTACAGAGATTGGCATCCCTGACGCTCCAGAAGTCAAAGTCACAGGAAGGTACATTAATGATCAAAATAATTAAATAATAATATATTTATCGAAAATAATTCATTTAGAAAATTTAAAATAGCCCTGAAATTCAAGGGGCTTACACATATACCATATCATATTATGCTAATAATATGGCCAATGTAGCAAGCCTAGAATTGAGTATACTGGGCTTCTTCATTAAGACCTGCAGAGGATTAACTCGGAAAATAACATGAATGGTTTGACCGATGATGTAATGTCTTGTCTTTTGAACAACAAACATTAAGGCTAAGCATTCCTTCTCTACCGGACTATAACGATGTTCAGCTCCAATTATCGTCCGACTAAGATAGTAAATAGCTTGTTCATGACCTTCTTTGTTCTTCTGAGCTAGTAAAGCTCCTAATGAATGGTCCATTGCCCAGACATACATCAAGAAGGGTATTCCTGAGATCGGTGGTACTAGGACCGGTGGACTCATCAAATATCGCTTTATATCATCAAATGTTGGTTGACATTCTTTTGTCCAAATGAAAGATACACCTTTCTTCATTAACTGAGTAAATGGTCTGCAACGTCCAGACAAATTTGAAATGAACCTCCTGATGTAAGCAAGTCAATCCTGGAATCCTTGTAGCTCTTTTAGGTTGCATGGAGGACGCATCTCTTGAATGGCTTTGATCTTCTCGGGATCAACGTGTATACCTCTAGAGGTAATAACGAATCCGAGAAATTTGCCACTGGAGATTCCTAAGAAAGACTTGGTAGGGTTTATTTTGAGTTGATGCTGGCGTATTAGATTGAATATGGTTCTTAGATCTTGAATATGATCTTCCTTTAGACGACTTTTGACAGCGATATCGTCAACATATCATTCAACGGTCTTTCGCAAATAATATCGAAAGATAGTACTCATGACCCGTTGGTAAGTTGCACCCGCGTTCTTAAGACCGAAAGGCATAACTGTATAGCAGTATATTCCGTAGGGAGTACGGAATGAAGTGTATTTTTTATCTTTAGGATTTATTCGGATTTGATTGTATCCAGAAAACCCATCCATGAAAGAGATTCGTTCGAATCCACAAGTATTGTCGATTATGACATCAGTAATTGGGAGAGGAATTTATCTTTAGGATAAGCGTCATTGAGATCTCGAAAGTCTATGCACACTCGAACCTTCTCGGTCTTCTTTAAGACTGGGACAACGTTGGCTACCCAGTCGGGATGCTATTCTTCTCTGATAAAACCACAAGCGATAAGCTTTCTGACTTCATCATCTATCGCATCCATCATTTCAGGCTTGAATCGTCGTTGTTGTTGTTTGACTGGCTTGGTATTAGGCAAAATGTTAAGTTTATGAGTTGCGACCTGAGGATCTAAACCCGGCATATCTTCATAGCTCCAGGCGAAGGCATCGATATATTCACGAATGAGGTGAATCAGTTCTTGTTTATCATCCTCTGGAAGATTTTTGCTAATGAAGATCGGTCGCGGTACATCTTTCTTTCCAACATTGATCTTGATTAGTTGATCTTCGGTAGGTGGTTCTCATTGTTCAAAATAGAGTTCCCACTGAGTGTCCATCCTTTGTGTCCAAGGATCTGCTTTAGGAGCTTCTTCAATATCATCCTCGTTATTTTCTGAGAACTCGGCAGACACCATATTAGAAGATACTGTCACCCGATGGACATGACCAATACTGGTATCAGAGTCGCATGAAATAGAATCTGAAGAATTAGAGCATTCATCTTTATCAGATTCAGAGGCTTGTGGAGTCATAACTGGTGAAGTATAACCCAGCCCATGTTTTGTTTTGCTATAGTATTGTTGTGATTTTCCTTTTGGGACAAGAATAGGAGTTCACCTTCCTTTGCCGCCATTGAGGCCGATTTTGAAATCATAGCCCATTTTACGGATGATTGCCTTGGATTGTGGACTATAACAACGTAGTTGTAGCCTTCCTGTATCATCCTTATTATCGCTGTCAAGCATGATTTTTTTGTTCTTTTCTTTTACTAAAAAGTATAGGAGTTTTGCCTTTCTTTCGAGAAGGCACTAGGAAGAACGATTCTTATATTAATTCAAGTGATACCATATTTTGGAGAGATGGTACGACTCCTATTGTAAGTGGTTTGAAGCTATCTAACATATCCAAATAATATTGAGTATGATAAGAGACATCAATATACTGCAAAGGAGATGCTACTTTATTGATCTTTACATCATCATTTACAATAGGACCTTTAGCCTTAGAAGGCTTAGCCAGATTGATGACCAGAGGAGGAGAAGAAGAACGAGAAGGAGGGAGAGAGTTTTTACGACGAAGGTTGATTACAAATGGCTCAGAAAAGGTGAGCTCCCTTTGTTCCTGTCTGACACTAGGAGGCTGCTTCTTGTGAGAAGGAAGGTAAATGGTCAATATCTTGGAAGACTGAGGACAGAAAGTACGTCCTTTGACAGGGATCACCAGAGTATCATTTGGCATACCTTTCTGTTCTTCGTCAGTATCCATTGCCAATACCACCTTCATGAATTCCTCTTTGGACATGCGAGAATCGTTGCAGTATGCTTCAGCCCTCTTGAAAGGATTTAAGTCTGCAACTTCTTTCTGTACTTCTCCATTGCCATCCACATATTTGAAACATTGATGGAGAATAGAAGGTACAATATTGTGTTCATAGAGGAATGGTCTTCCCAGCAAAGCATTGTATGAACCATGATTTTCAATCACTTAGAAAGTTACCTTCGTACGAAGATTGCCGATTTGAAGTTTCAGGCGTATCTTCTCCAAAGGTTCACTTCTTCCTTGATTGAACCCCAAAATGGTAGTGATAGTTGAAGAAAGGTTGTGCACCGGGATCTTCAAAGCGTCCAGCAGAGTCTTCGACATAATGCTAAGTGCTGACCCTGGGTCAATCAGAATGCGATCGACTTTCATGGTGTCCATATATCCCGTGAAGTAGAGAGAACGATCATGACGATTGTCTTCTAACAGCATATCATCTTGTGTAAAGGTGATGTTGGGCATCAGTTCAAATACACTATAACAATGTGTACAACTGACAGACTCCTTTTCAGGCTTCTTGAGGAGGGTAAGACAAGCATCAGCCTGCATTAAGGCTTCACTCAACGTTTCTCGAGTTTCTTTTGAGAGACGTAAGAGTTCGAAGATTGACAATCTCGCTGGAGTGTTAGCCAATTGAGCCAGTATATCAAAATTATATGGCTTCTGAAGTCCGAGAGATGAGGACTTCTTCAACGCTTTATCAAAGTGAACATGTTGCTTTCCCTTGTCTGCTGATGTTGGTTTAGAAGAAATTGGTTTCACTACTGGCGAAGATATAGATGGTATATTCTCAACATGAGAAGATGATGCAGGAATAATCTCAGGAGATAGAGCAGGATTCTCTTGAGTTTCGGGATACTCTCGGAGGTAAGGTCTTCCAGATTTGGTGCCGATTAAAATTTCTTCTTCTGCTACAGGTTCAAAGGATACCATGTTGCAGCTCTTCGATTTAGTTTTAGAACGCTTCTTTCGATTGGAAGAAGAAGGCGCTTCAAAGTCTGCCACTAAATCTGGATGAATCCACATGATTTCTCCTTTATTAGTGGATAGCAGAACAAGACCTTCATTTTGGGGAGGTGGAAGATTCACGATCTCGAGAGTAGCCCTCAGAATGGGGACAACACCATCTTGTACTAGTTGCGGTGGAAAGTCACCAAATTGTACAGAGACGATATTGGCTATCACAATCTTCTCATTCTGTTGGAAAGTAACAGCTCCAGAGTTGACCATCTCTTGGATTTTGCCTTTGAGCACGTAGCATGCTCGAGTTGGATGCCGTATAAACCTGTAATAAACACAATATTTAGGGTGGTCAGTCTTACCCACTTCCTCTGGCCATTTTGCCTCCGGCAGTTGAAACTTATTGCCTTTGATCAAGTAATCGAAGATGCTCATGATATCATCTTCATCGAAAGAGTACTCTTCTTTTGGACGAAGTGCTTTTTATGGTGGTGCTGATGGAGTGGGTGTAGGCTGAGAGACATTGACAGCCAATGATTCTTTGCCCTTGAAATTGATAGCCAATGTTTCCTTGCCCCTGCGATTGTTCTGGCGATTATTGTTGCCGGATGTAGGATGTTCGTCTTGATTGGGATTAGCCATTTGCACTCCTAACTATTTGAACTTCTCGGCACTAACTTTCGCAGCTTTGGCATTTATAATGAAAGAAGGCCAGTCTTGGAATTGTGTTGATCCTGTCCACATGCTGATAATAGGCAACAAGTTTGATTTGCAGGTGTCTATTATCACAACAGATGGAGTTCCTAGGGGCATTTTGAGTGCCTCACGGCGAAATCTTTCAATAAAATTCTCAATGGTTTCATTGTGTTTTTATTTAATTTTTATGAGGGCAGACATAGTCATATCGTTGACCCCCTCATAAAATCATTCTAAGAACATTTGCTTAAAACCAGCAAAGGAGGTTATGCAGCCATCAGGCAAACTACGGTACCAGTCATATGCAGCACCGGCTAAACAACCGATGAACACCCTGGTAAGAAGAGCATCATTTGGCTGCAATTGATCAGTCATCACTTCAAAGTGATTGATATACTGACTTAGAGAAGTGATGCCATCAAACAGCATAATGGTAGGAAGCTTGTATTTAGGAGGAAATTGAACCTCCTTCCATTCCGCAGGATAAGGTTGTTTTATCCCAAGTCTTTGTAGACCATCCTTCTGCTTGTAGGCCTCGAACTGGGTGTGTAAAAGTTTTATAGCCTCTTTAGCATCCCCTGATGACTGTGAATTGGTGGGTTGATTCGAGGTATTAGGAGAAGGAACACCATGATAATTACCACCCTCAGCACCAGAATGACTGGAAGCGACTTAAATCGGTACAGAAGCAACCTGGGGAGATGGTACCCCCAGACCAATATTGACAAGCACAGAAGATGCTATGAGCTCGAGATTTGTAGCAGGATTCATAACCGGTGGTACTGCATGTTGAGCCATGATTATGGTGTGCATACTTGCGACCATTTCAGCCATGGTCTTCAGTTTATCTTCCAGTGCAGTAATTCGTTGTTCTTGACTGACTGAACTAGAAGCGTCTTGGTCTTCTGTAACAGCATATGCTGTCACCTCTCTTGCTACTATTGATGAGATAGTTTGTTCAAAGCTTTTACTATCTGCATCAAAGTCAGATAGAGAATCCTCTTCCAGATGAGTGATGGGGAGATATTCCTGATTAAAGTCATCCTGGTCCAAATTTTGATTTTTCGATCTGGTATGTTGAAAGACCCCTTTACTGGATTCACGGAGTTGACCCGAGTACTGTTGACTAGGATTGTGAGACGTGCCACGCTTTGAAGATTTTCTACCCCCAGTATCCTGGAAAGTCATATTGACAGAAGCATATAACAGCTCATCATCATCATCTACCATCATGGGTTCAGGAGTTGAAGCATAATTCTGACGATGAAAGATAGATCGCTTAGCTGATTGGCAACAACACTTGATAACCACTTCATGAAGGCAGTGGCGTTCTGATGGGTGGTTTAAAGGTGAGTGAGATGTCTCCGTGATCTACCGTTTTTGTGTAAGACGTTCTCGGAGATCAGTTACCACCACGGGACGAGAAGAACTCAGAGGAACATATTCCTTAATGATGTTAGGAATATGACTATGGTTCTTAAGATGTTTAGTTCCGTGGGTGTACAGAGAAGTACTTAATTCATTGGCATAAGTGATTGGGTCTTTCTCTTCAAAGCTGTATTTCTGGCGCAAATTGGCCCTTTGCATAGGATGCTTGCATTTTACCGAGGTTGATACTGATTGGCACCTGTTGAGATAGGCACGCAAATCAGATAATTCTGCTCCCGGTGTATCTGTCTGAGATACCAGCAATTTTTCTTGCTTGGATCTTGAGATATACAAGGTTGGAAGATCTTGAGAAGTTACCATAGGGGTAGGCAGAATGCCTCTTTGATCAACATTCTTCCCTCTAGCAGAGATTTGAAGATCTCTGTTGAGAATAGAGGAGTCTCTGTTCAAAGGAATTCTTGTTTTGACTGGTGTAAATGTACAGTCTGGGATATTTTCCTCCGAGTCATAGACTGGGGAAGATTGAGAAAAGACCAAAGGGTGCTTTCTTTTATTTTGTGAAGGGTTAACGAAGAAGTGTTTCCCTCTATTTTGTTGTTGAACCATAATAGGCGCAGGTTGCGCAAGTTGAGAAAGTGTTAAAGGACCCTTCCCTTTGTTCTGTCTAGTACTAGTACTAGAACATTGCTTCTCCAAGTTCAGAACTGGAGAAGAAGAGGGAATAGCCAAAAGGCTATTTTCCTTAGGTTGCGCCAGGGCAACAGAGTATGTAAGTTGTGCTCGGACAACAGAATGCATAGGTTGCGCCATAGCAGAACGGGCAACTGGTTGCGTCTTTGCAGCAGAGTGAGTGGGTTGTGCCTTAGTAGAATGGACCACGAGTTGCGCCTTGGCAGCAGAGTGAGTGGGTTGCGCACGAACAACAGTAGTAGACTGCGCCTTGGTCACAGAAGCAGTTTACGTCGTAGCAGCAGAGTGAATAGGTTGCACTCGGGCAACAGAATGAGTGGGTTGTGCGTGGGCAACAGAAGCAGGCTGCGCCTGGGCCACAGAGGCAGATTGTACCTTGGCCATTGAGCGCTCAGGTTGTGCCTGTGCAACAACAATTGTGGAAGACTTAGGAGTCCACACAGTTCTGTTCTTGGCAATAGCCACGGTGCGCGTGGTGCTCTTGGTATTGATCATATCCTCGTAGGCTGTCTGGTTGACTTGAACAACCAGGGTCTTATGCGTCTTACCGATTGACACGGTATCACATTGTGTTGTCATATTCTCGTCGGAGGAGAAAGTCGTCCCCAGCAGAGGCGACATTTTGTTTGTAAAGTATTTCGAAGAGATGGTCGGAGGAAAGATCGCAAGAGCTCAAAGAAGTCTCTCAGAAGATTAAAGCAAAAGTAAAGAGTTACAGTCGGTTAACAAAGGGTTATTTATAGCCTAAAACAGAATCCTAACAGTCACCCTCAGTTGCGCATAAAAGTCGTAACAGCTCGCAACAAACTGCGCGAGATAGGCACAACTTGACTCAGTAATTGCCACGATTCAAAGTATTTCGAAGTTTTGTGACATTTCAAAATTTGAAAACTTTGAAGAGGGTCTTGTAGAGCCTAAAAATCAAGTTACGCCATGTTTGTACTACTCCGCAATCAAGTTGTGCCCAAAAAATCAAGTTGTGCCACTGTTATGAAGCCCAGAGATCAAGTTATGCCACTGCTCAAGTTGCACCATATATCAGATTGCGCCCAATCACATTGTGCCTAAGCCTACGTGGCGCCTGACAATAATTGTCATCATTAACTGACAGCACTGACAACTGACAGCACTGACAACGAAGAAAATCTCTTCGAATCCCGTAAAGCGTGGCGCTCGAGACGATTTACTGTCATTTGATGACAGCTGTTCCGCGTACTCTGCAAGTTGCGTCTAGGCTCAACCTGAACAAACTCTTCTTATAGACCCAAATTCTGCCACGTGCCTATGCACTAAGCTGTGCATAGGCGCAACCTAATCAAGCGCAGTTTGACTTGTTGACTGAAGCTCGTGCAACCTGATAAAGTTGAGGCAACTTACGTTCTAAAGCAGGATGACATGGCGCACGTGCCACTAATCTCTCAAAACGTGTCCACTACTCTGTACATGACCATGCACATTTCAATCATATGATGCCACGCATCTAAATACAGTTAGTATACGTTCGAATAACTGAATGAAAGTTGGCGTAACCTGAAGTTGGCACAACCTAAAGTCGCGCAGTTCAACCTCGCGCACATCAGAATATCTGCTAAAACAATTAATAGAGTTTCCAATCATTATCAAGGGATCAGAGATCAAGAGTTCTTACAAAAGTGCTGCTGCATTCTCCAGAGGCTTTATTATTCAAGTTTACATAGTCTAAGGGATAAAGCGATCGTCTTCTGATCGGATTCCTAAAGTTGTATTTTTCCAGAATTCATTGTACTTTGTACAATTCTTTTTAAGTTTGGAATAAACTTTTTGTTTTTTGCAAACACCAAGGAAGTTTATGCCTCAGCGTGTCCAAACGAGCTCCGTCCTGACGAACAAGGACCTGAAACCTGCGCATGAAAACTATATGGATGTCAGTACACAACCGTACTAGTGGTGTGAGCTCCTCGCCCTCCTAAACAAAACCAACACGTTCATTTAGTTTATGCAACATATTCATTCAATTATCTTTCTAATCTTGCCTTAGGATCTGTCTTAGGACATGGACTTCTGGCCTATTTTGTGTCTCTAGACCATCACCGTGCCTCGTACCGATAACTTACTTATTCTTGTGCTTTTAGACTATTTTCGTGCCAACAACATCAACATACCGACTCATACTTTCCTTTGTCCCATACCTTGAGATGCAACAACGTGGTCATGCCATAAACTGTGTCCGTGCATCAACATCGAGTCTGTGCCTCACAATTCAACATGACTTAACCAAACTTTTCTTACGGTCCTTCCAAATTTAAACTCGAAAAAGACTCAATTCCAACTTATGCAACTCTGTGCCAACGACTTAATACTCGATGCCACATCTCATGCTGAAGTACGTGTCTTTACTATAGCCCAAATCTTAGGCTCCACAATGACGTTGTAACCGTGCATAGCTTCTTGACTCAATTCGTGCCGTGCTTGCACCTCCTTTGGTTCTACTGACACCGTGTTTGCGGATTGCCGCTCACCACACCAACTTATTTGTATGAAAGGTCACTAACAATTCAAGCCATCTTGGACATATAGATGGTGCAGACGAGACACTTACAACCAAGGGTAGCTAGCCCTGCTAAAGTGCTCGAATCACTACGACGTGTTCTTGCCTGTCTACCTTGTTACCCTCCTAAGTCGATACGGTCCTGTGGCCCGAGGCTACCAAATCGAGGATGCAAAAACTTGTGCACAAGTTATCCATAACCATACCTATGAGACTTCTAGACTCCATATAAATGCATGGCCTAATCGACGTACAACTTACTTCCTTTGCTTAATTTTTTTACTCTTTATACTTCTTTGCAGAGCCCAAACCAGGGATTGCCTCTGCGACTGACCTACAGTCCTGATATATTGTTCAGTGTTTCCATATGTGCCATAGACCGTGGCATACTTCTCATTAAAACAATCGTATTTCATGCCTTAAACCAATTGTGCCATGTGCGACACTACCACCCGAGTCATACTCTATATGACGGACCTTGAGACTATAGGAACATGTGGCTATTTCAAGCCGAAGAACTGTGGGACCATGTACGTGCTCAACTTGAACAACCGTGTTCTTTGAGTGCCTTACTCGTGCCAAAAATCGTACGATACAACTTAATCCGTGGGCCGAGTAAAGGCTATGCCAAGCCTTGCACCGTAGAAATGCGTAATGAGACTTGTGGGACAATTATGCTATACCAAGCTTTCGGCGGTGGGACAGTGCATGCTTTACCATGTATTTAGGTCGTGCGACACCTATGACTATGCTAAGTCCATAGTCTTGTGACAACATAGACCAACTTTTCCTTTTTCTAAGTCACGGGACGAAGGACCGAGTGTCAATTTGAAAGCACGTCGTACAACATTTCTAAGCCAACTGTGAGACTTTTCCATATTCTAACTCAATCTAACATAACTGGGATTATTCCCTTCTGCTATATGGGTTTGTCTCTTTTATTAGTATACCTACTCAGTGCAGTTAAAAACATCCAATTATTAGTGTAAAGGCTAAGCTGAGGCAAGTTCACGGAAGCTACCTACCTGAGCGAGGAATTACCTCAGCCGAGCGGGACTTTGAGCAAGCCATTGCATGGCTAAGTCCAAACGTTGTTGGCGTTTCGATTCCTCCTTTTGAACTGAACGGGACAGGGCATTACATAATACACCACTCTGAAAAGCTTCATCCTCAAAACTTACTGACTACACACTCATCGCCTTATCACTCGATTCAATATTCAATGACTCTCGCACACACTCCTCCTATGTGTTTCTTCAATCCGAACGATGTTCGTGCTTTAGTTATTATTTTTCATATCGAACAACTATATCTCAAACTTGTGATAACTTATACTCGTCGCGTACATGGACAACTTAGTTCTAGGGCTAATCATTCAATAGACATCCCTAACAATCTCTGAATCATAATTTTATCAAATTGTTCATTCGTCGTCTCCTAGTCGAAACCTAGTGTTACTCTTCCTTAACCAATCTTCGAACCTGACATGCATCAATGCCTCGATCAATATTCGAGTTCATTTCAAATCCAACAATCGTACTACCATCAATTATTTTCTTTTGAAACTTACGATCTCAAAATCTTCGATACTGTTCCATTCCTTTAGTCTTACTCGAATTCAATGTATCACTTAGTTTGATCGTGCACATATTTATGGCGTCCCCGAAATATATGAATTTTAACCAAGCCTCGTGATAGAGAATCCGCCATTACCCCTCAAGTTGGATCATGCATATATTCAGGACGTCCCAAAAATATATGCATTTCAGCTAAGCCTCGTGAGTGGTGTCTCTACAAAATTGAATCGTTATATCCATCAACACCAATATCTAATCCTATCAATCCTCAAATTTTTTTCAAAATACTTTGGCAACTCTCATTAGGGTCGATTACACAATTTCTATCTCTCTGCATAGGAACGTCTGCCTAACCGCTAGGCTATCTTTTTAGGCTAAAGTTAACCGTCGGTATTGGAATCACCGTTCCCAAAAAATGATATCAACACTGACCCCAATCCTAAGGTCAAACCAAAGTTGATAGTACGGGATTTTCTACCCAAGCTCGCATCACTCCAATTTCTAAATTTCGAACATAGTTTTCTCTATTCGCATTCGCAGCGTTCAATCCAGGGGTCCGAGTTATTCAGCAAAGCCATCATACGGTAAGTTCTGCTTAACCAATTCCTCGGCATATCAATATTGCACATCCAAACTTGTAATTCATGTAGTCTATCTTCTCAAACATGTTCGATATAATCCATATATCCGTCCTATCCAAGTCTAGAACACTATGACATGATTTGTCTCTAAATCATAATTCTCATACCATATCCCTAAGTCGTTTAACACAATTTACATATTCGATCACAAGGTCGTCTAGCGTAACAATATGTCACACTCCAATCTTCCACAAGCCCGATTATCTACGTTGGACATAAAATCATTATGCTAACGCTCCCGCAGGATAATCATCCTCATCTGGGTGTAACTCTTGCTTTGAGTCTAGACTAATTCATTCTCGATACGCACATTAGTTCTACTCAATCCTCAAACTCACTTTATCGTCAATCACAAGTACCCAAACAATCCTCGAATTCACCTTCGCATCAAACCATAAGTTAAAATAATCCAAATTCCATGCCCTGATCTTTCGTAAGTTCGATCATCTCTGCTGGACATGAATCACTATGCAAGCTCTCCCGTAGAATGATCGTTCTAATCCGGCATGACGCATGTACAAGGCTGGAGTTGCGCTCGCACAAGACAAGAACGTCAACGTTGTGGTTATCATCAAAACAATCAAGACACTTTCTTTTTCATCCCATCGCAAAATCATAATGATTACCTACTTATAAATTTCCCGAGTCATAATAATCTTCATATCATCGATTCAACGAATTCATCAACATTTTTATTTCACATAGTACGAGAAGCATCCATTCACGTAAACTCCAAGTTCATCATTTCCAAACATTCATCACTATCAAAATCCTAAATGTCGCATCCATTTGGTCAATAATATTTTACATGATCGACATTCCTCGAATTAGAGCACCCCCGAGTTATCGCATATTGATCTTTGATATGCCTCAATACCATTGATGATATACATAACCTGACGATCTTCCTTTGCAACAAACTCCGAGTCGTACAACTAATACTATCGTCCAACTGGATATGCGATCAACTCTAACAAATCCAAGATCAATTTCATTATAGTTATCTTCCGAACAAGTCATATGATCAATTCGTTCAAGCCCAAATCACATTTGTTATAGTCAATCTTAGTCATCAAGCAATATATTCATCAAATCGCATCGTTCTATGCTAACTCAAGTTATTTAGCAACATTTATCCCAAATCTTAGAGTCATTCTCATATACTGGAATCATTTTTATGCATGCTAGCTTTCAATCGTGCTAACGTTTCGTATACAATTCACATCGATTTCTTGACTGAGTCATCTTTTCGTTACACCTTAACTTTTTTTTTGATTCAATCTACCTACTCAATTATTTTGCATTTCATACTCAGCACGATCCTGTCAATGCACGTCGTCTTCTCGTTTATTCGAATATGCTCGTACTAACTATTTAAAGCCACGATTAGTTTGAATACTCTTTCTAAGGCTTTGCATAGTCGGGTCACTTGCTGATAGACTCATTGGTATCCCGCATCTTCAATCGATCGACATCCCCGAGGCTATCCCATCCACCACTCAAAGATGAAGTCATTCGACAAATCCTTAAAATGATCATTCGATTCACAACCGATCACGTTGAATCTCCGTTTGAACCGTTCCTTAGCACGTTCTGTCTATATCGCATTAACGATATCGTCGTTCGATAGCACCACTATCACAACTATCCAACATTTTTATAAATCAAGTCTAACTCATTCTTGTTGGACACAATTTGAATCCCGCACACAACTTTGCTAACATCGATACAAATTTTGGTGTATATGCCTAGCCCGACTTAGCCAACTGTGCCATACGTGAAACATCTTTTATTCAACCAAAATTTTCCCTCGTGAGATTTTACAAAATAGATAAACTTATTGTTTGGAACATCCCATAGAATATTGAGAGAGAGCACACCAACGATATCGATTTGTGAAAACGACATTTAGTACGAAACCATAAGGGTTAAAGAATTCAATCGGAAGTCCAAGGACGTAAATCCGTGTTCTAATACCATCAATTCATGCCCCGCTCCCGGAGGAGCGATAGTCCTCGCTAAGGCATGATACCGCATGAGTGTAGGTTGCGCTCATGCAAGGTGGGTTCTGTAGAAGCATAGAATTTCAGGCACATTCGAAAACCAAAGTGTCTATGCGCGACAAACATCGTGCGCCGAAGACACAGGACAAATGACAGCGCATCATTCAAAGACAACAAAAATAAAAAACACATGAAGAGTTGATTTTTTATTTCATATAAAAATCTATTGCATGGCTAAAATGATTACAATAAAAAGTTTATTACAAAGAAGCCTAAACTCTACAACTAGGCGCATCAACTCAGCTAGGCGCATCACTCTGACATCTCGGCATAGGCGCATCATCCCTCCTCATCAGAGCGAATCACTTCCTCGTCAACACGTGAGTGCTTCAGCTAATAAAGCATTTATTGAGCAGAACGTGGGTTGGCAATCAATCCAAACCTGGTGGCTCTTCCAGCATAACGAAAGTCGGGACACGACGACCTCGATCTTTGGATGCAATAGGCACCCAATGCTATCTTGTAGAAGAACACTGCCGGCAATGGGCTCAAACATAAGCTGTTGTGTCCATAGCTCTCTCGACGCATCTCAGTCTTCTGAAAAGTTCATCGTCGAAATCAAAGCTTCTTTGAACGAGAAGATCCACAATCCGCAATGCCAAGGAGAAGGATCGGTCGAGTTTATCTCAAATGAGAAGTTTGGATGAAATGAACGAGCAAAATCTTTATACTGCTATTTATAGGCCAGGGCAAATCAAACCCATGCGCCAAGTGGCAACTTCTTTGAAGTCAGTGCAATAAACTTGCATTAATAGTATTGAATCTGCCATATCAAAATCAGCTTAGTCAAAGTCATTACCTCGAAAGACTCAACAAAGATAACTAAAGAAGATGCGCCACGCAGCTTATGCGCTCGTCAGCCCCATGTGTTGTACGACTGATGTGTTCATCTAAAGCTCTCCATCCATCAAAGCATTTAATGCTAAAATGACCAAAATGACAGCAGCACACGTCTCGAAGTCAGAATGGTCAGCTTTTGCATAAGATGAAGAGACGCAATCATCACTCGTTTGTCGGTTATGGCTTTGTTCTGCCACGTAGCCGACTGATCACTCGCATGTGCCTTAGCAGCCATGCACTCAAGCTCTGTATGCGCCTTAAAAGCCATGCACCCAGACATGTTACTGACCCCTAAAAGTCAGGTAAACAAGTCTCTCCATACGCCATATCATAGGCGTATCCAAGCCGATCAACCTGCAATAGATCCAAGATATTTGAGCAATAGATATGAGCCACGTGTCATTGACTCAGTTCTGTCTACGAACGGGTGCCAACCGCCCAAGATCTCAGCAATAACCAAATCTCAACAATTGCCACATGTCAGCTCCTCCGCAGCTCAACAGTACAATTCAAACAGATTTAGCTCCAGCTCCCCAGCGCATCATCCATACGCCCAACAAAGTCAGACATGTGGCTTCCCTACATGTAAAATCTCTATGCGCGCATCGTATATACACGCATAAACGGATCATTCCGTTGCCTATAAATAGAAGGATCATTCCTTCATTCAACAGCTTCGAATCTTCAACTTTTCAAGCACTTTAGCATCCAGAGCACTTGCAAGATCTTCAATCCTCTTCAATTCACTATCCGTTCCAGAGTAACTCGGACCTTCAGAGAGTCCGAGATCGTCGTCGGATCGTTAACGGAGTAAAGAATAACCTCTTCATCGCCACGGTTCCCAGATAAAAATAAAAGTGTACTACTAGGATCCTAACGAGATCCTATATTATACTTTGTTTTGTTTGTGATTATATATAAAGTTTATTTCAAACTTTTTAATGGCAAACAGGTTTCATAACGGACAATTATAGCAGCTTGCGATGGGGCTGTCACACAGAAGTCCCAAAGCAGAAGTATTGAATGAATGCAATATGAGTATACAAACAAAATCCAATCTTTTTATTGATAATAAAAATAAGATTACAAAGGTCACGAAGCCAGATTACAAGTCGCTCAAGCTTACTTTCTCTCAGAATACAATCGCTCAGCTCTCTCTCATCTTTTAATACGATATAACAAGCCAGCGGATGCTTCATAAGGCGATGTCCATACATTTCCCTTATAGGTGAAGTCTTTAATGTGTCCGCACGCCTCGAAACGCAAAGGAAGTCCATGCCTCAGCGTATCCAAGCAAGCTCCGTCCCGACGAGCAATGACCTGTAACTTGAGCATGAAAACTGTGTGGATATCAGTACACAACCGTACTCGTGGCATGAGCTCCTCGTCCATCCATACAAAACCAATACGTTTATTTAGTTTATGCAACATATCCCTTCAATTGTCTTTCTAATCTTGCCTTAGGATCTATTTTAGGACATGGACTCCTGACATATTTTGTCTCTAGACCATTACCGTGCCTCGTACCGAAAACTTATTTATCCTTGTGCTTCTAGACCATTTTCGTGCCAACAACATCATCATACCGACTCGTGCTTACCTTTTTGGACTATACCTTGAGATGCAACATCGAGGTTGTACCATAAACTCTGTTCGTGCATCAATATCGAGGCCATGTCTCATAATTCAACATGACTTAACCAAACTTTGCCTTACGGTCCTTCCTGACTTAAACTCAAAAAAGACTCAATTCCAACTTATGTAACTCTGTGCCAACAACTTAATACTCGATGCCACATCTTGTGCCAAAGCACGTGTCTTTACTATAGCCTAAATATTAGGCTCCATAATGGTGTTGCAACCGTGCATACCTTCTTGAGTCAATTTGTGTCGTGCTTGCACCTCCTTTGATTCGACCGACACCGTGCATGCAGATTACCGTTCAGCACACCAACTTATCTATATGAAAGGTCACTGAAAATTCAAGTGATCTTGGACATGTAGGTGGTATAGACGAGACACTTACAACCAAGGGTAACTAGCCCTGCTGAAGTTCTCAAATCATCGCAGCGCGTTCTTGCCTGTCTACCTTGCTACCCTCCTATGTCGATACAATTATGTGGCCCCAGGCTACCGAATCGAGGATGCAAAACCTTGTGCACAAGGTATCCATGACCATGCACCTACGAGACTTCTAGACTCCACGTAAATGTATGGTCTAACCGATAGTACAACTTACTTCCTTTACTTTACTTCTTTACTCTTTATACTTCTTTGCAGAGCCCAAACCAGGGATTGCCTCGGCGACTGACCTACTGTCCTGACATATTTTTTAGTGTTTCCATATATTAGACCGTGGCATATTTTTTTATTGAAACAACCATGTTTCATGCCTTAAACCAATTGTGTCATGTGCGATACTACCTTCCAAGTCATACTCTATATGACGGACCTTGAGACCGTAAAAACATATGGCTATCTCAAGCCGTAGAACCGTAGGACCGTACATGTGCTCAACTTGAACAACCGTGTCCTTCGAGTGCCTTACTCGCGTCGTAAGTAGTGCGATACAACTTAATCTGTGGGACGAGTAAAGGCTATGCCAAGCCTTGCACCGTAGAAACGTGTAATGAGACTTGTGGGACAATTATGTTATACCAAGCATTGGACGGTGGGACATGCATTCTTTACCATGCATTTGTGTCTTGCGATGCCTATGACTATTTTAAGTCCATATTCTTGTGGCGACTATGTGTCAATTTAAAAGCACGTCGTACAACGTTTCTAAGCCAACTGTGAGACTTTTCCATATTATAACTCAATCTGACTCAATTGGGATTATTTTCTTATGCTATGTGGGTTCGTCTCTTTTATTAGCATACCAACTCAGTGCAGTTGAAAACATCCAATTATTAGTGTGAAGGCCATGCTGAGGCAAGTTCACCGAAGCCACCCACCTGAGCGAGGAGTTGTCTTGGCCGAGCGAAACTTCGAGCAAGCCGTTGCATGGCTAAGTCCAAACGTTATTGGCATTTCGATTCCTCCGATTGAACTGAGCGGGACGGGACATTACACTGTCAGTACAGTCGGCGTCAGGCGGCGAGCTTGCACTGACAAATATCCACGTATCCTGTGACATACAATACATTGGATAATACTCATACTCAATTTTTTTTTACTACCAAATGCATATAATTTAATCAAATAACCAAACTGGACTAGTTCATGGGCTTAGGTGACGATAATGGATTTGTGTCGCAACTTAAAATATGATTCAGATATAAGGAGTTCAATTTCTAAAACTCCCTAAAATCCAAAAAAATTAGTATTGTATACTTTAATAACATTTATACAGGGTTGGTCGCTCGAAATGACACTAGAATAAAGAAGAAACTCCCAAGGAAATATTACATTCTTTAGCCCTGTACTGAGATGCCAGTATACTAGCAGTATGTTGTTCTACACTGGCAATAGTATAGAACAACTTGATATGAGCTTATTTTGGTTCCCAGTTTGACCCTATGGTCTTCCAAACCTACAAAAACCACCCATAAACACCATAAAATATTTATACAACATAAAACATAGGCCTATATGAAAGTACGATTGAAATCGGTATACGATTCGAAGCGAATGACACAACATAATATGGTTGTGTGCCCTAGCAACACAACAATAGTGTAGTGCACCGCTTCCGATAGGCGGCGGACTCCGTAATATGCTTGTGCCGAGTCAGATCGGTTGGAAACTTAGATGGCCATCTGACTCGATCGCCAAGCTTGTAAACGATAACACCTTGCTGCATCGATCAAATCAATTTGGATGAAAATTACGAGAATCGATCCAATTAATGGAACATCTTCTGTTGGAATAAGTCATAGATGCAGCAGGCAGCGTCTCGGCGAGTGAGCTCTACATAAGAGTCCCTTCGACGGGACCAGACTGCTGTATGGTTTTCTTGGAGCTTTCGCCGCTTGGTTTTGATGAATGTGTTTTTGCGTCATTTTCTGAATGCATTCTACAAATTACAAAATGAAAGATTAAAGAAGAAATTATGACTAAGTGTTGGTGCCATTTCAGGAGCTCACATAACTGAAGCTTGAATATTGCGAAGCGCTTCGACTATCGGCACGATCGAATACTTGGTGGGTGGTTCGGCCCCTTCTTTTCTACTCTGTCCTACAAACGAAATTCTTTTGCCTCGAACTTATTCAAATCGACGATGCCAAGTTAAATGCATGCCAGTCCACTAAGATCAAGAACTCGGAAAAAACGTATCGATTTAGAGTAATATACTCTAAAAATATAAGTTTTGCATCAAAATGAGAAAGTTTAAGGTTCTACAAAAGAGATAGACTATTTCACGTGCTGTAAAATAATATGAAATGTCGATGGTAGCTTATGATGCCTCGGGCAATTTGGTGCCTACGGGACGTTAAATCAGAACGTACGGCTTTGGGGAAACGAACCCTCGCATGAGTCAAAATGATAATGCTACTTAATACTGTCCGCACTATGCAATTGGTCTCATATATTCATTCATTGGCATAGTCATGGACAACTTGTGCACAAATTTGTTTTCCTCGAAACGGCATCCAGGGCATCGAAATCGAATCGTCTTGGGGGAATGTTTATCGTGCTTCAGCGTGAGTCATACGGGACCTTCAGTAAGGCTTGCAACCTAGGCTGAAAGGGTAGCGTTGTATGCCAATTCGATTAAGTCCTAAGTGGCGTGTAACACCAATGACCACATGTAAGATAGAAGCATGCTCACCTATTGTCTTATACAGGTATAAATATTATCTCTGTTTTATGCAGGGACGAGTACGGCCGTGGTAAGAATTGAGATAAATTGTTATGTTTTACTGTATGATTTTACTGTTTCAAATAGAAGGCTATCAATATGAACTGAATTCGTTTAGTTCTAAATAGAAAGAAAACTCCAATTGCATGCCTACCTTAACAATCAGAGTCGGTTTATATGAGTGGATTTGTCCCGCTCACTAGTGCATTTCCAAGTATACTAATCTTCAATCCCGCATGTGACGAGGACTGGGGGTGCACATTGCTAAGTTAAAGCTGAAGTTCGGAGAGGCATTTTGAAGCTCTTCCTATTCTGAAGTATTTTGAAGCTAATTCATCGAAGGCTTTCAATGTATAAAAGGGCGAATGTATGGAACGATAAGTGTTAGTTCAGGCCGCTTGTCGAGTATATTTCTTATGTTTTAATCAATGTAGCCGCAACGACATCTAATATAATTACGACTTGCACTTCGTGCAAGCTATGAATGAAAAATATATTTCTATCTTCCTAAATTGCGTGTTCAATTCTGATGTTATTTTTGAAGTTTCAACTTGGTGTTTCAAATAAAATGATCAAATGTAACATTTGCCTTGTACGAGTGTGTAACCCCTCTTCCCAAAAGTTTGAAATATTTATTTATTTATTTATTTATTTGATTGAGTTAAATGGTGATTTTGAAATTTTATAAATATTTAAGTAATTAATTATTATTATTATGGAAGGCCTTAACCATGGTTAAGTTTTGGAGTACAAGATGACTAGAAATCATGGCATGGATAGTGCAGTGGCGTACTTTAACTAGTGAATTACCCATGGTAGTGAAGGCCGAGCCATATGTGTGTTCTAACTAGAAAAAACAGACTAAGTCGTGACATGACCCTTGTAAATAAATAAATAAATTATTTATTAATATTATGACTTTTAGGAAATCTGGTTGTACCAAACTAGCCGGACTTAACTGGAACCAAATCCGAGCCTATGTAGTCATGTGTTACGTCCAAAATGTCCATGTATATATATATATATATATATATATATATATATATATATATATATATATATATATATATATATATATATATATATATAACGATATTTATTTTAATTGTCTAGCAAATAATAATTTTATGAATGGCAGTTATATATAATATATATATGATAATGTTATTAAGTGGACAATTATATTTATATAATAAATAATGTACTGAATACTTTATAAATACCATATATAGAAAGATTGCATTATGAGTAGATGACATTTTACATTTTATTTTTGAAGTTTCATTTAAGGTTTTACTTTTGATATACTAAATATACCAATTATATTGGTATATAGAGTTGATAACCTTTATAATATAAAATATATGTGCAAAATATATTGGAGAATACTGTAGAAAATATTTTAAGATTTTTGAGAATTCATTTATATTTATTATTAGGACTTTTGACATTTTTAAATTTTTATGAAAAGGGTTTTTATATATAACTATATAAGGTTTTAAAGAAAAGTCAAAAAAAGAAAAAGAAAAAGAAAAAGAAAAAGAAAAAGGAAAGAAAAACAATTAATAAATAATAATAATAATAATAATAATAATAATAATAATAATAATAATAATAATAATCCCACGAGTTACTGTTCACGGAACAGTAACTCGAATAAAACTGATCAATAGAGTGTATATATATATATATATATATATATATATATATATATATATATATATATATATATATATATATATATATATATATCGATTGAGAGAAGTGAGAAGGATCTCTCGTAAACCCTAACCCCATACAAACTCACACCCCAACACGACCCCGACGCCGTCGCGCGCCGCCTGGCACACCGAAGCGCCGCCCAGGCCGGCCAAGCGCGCGAAAACAGCGCACGGAGGATGGCAGCAACAACAGCAACTACGGGTGGCCGAGCCAACTTTGCTGACCGATTTCTCCTCCCTCGTTCAGTCATTTTGCGAACTGCTTGATTCGGTATGTTCATAAACTATACGGCTTCCAATCCCTTCAGTTACTTTGAATTAGTACGCCCTAGATTGCAAGATAAATCGACACAAAGTCAAGAAAAAAATCTGTCTAAAAATAGAACATTAGAGCGGTCCAATACCCTGTTTTGGAAGTCAGATTCCGATCAGGTCTTTATAAAATTTTCAAAACTAATTGAAGACTTTTAAACACAATCTATAGGTCTGCAGAATCCATTTTGTAGAGTCTAATTTCATCGATTGTGCGTCAGGAAATCGATTCTCCAAAAATCAAGAAAAAATAATTTTTAGAAAAAATAGAATTTTAGGAAAATCTTCCGATACGGCCTGCGTCCCGACAAATAAGGTGACGTGGTCGCAACCCGTGAGCATCGAAAGACGCATATGAAAGTTGTCGACATGTGGATTCAATGGAACTCAATTTCGTTGTGCGTACGCGACGAAATCGAGGCGTATCCGCCGAGATACCCCGTATCGGCCCCTTTGCAAATTAGTTAATTACTTCGTGCACGTTCGTCATCTCGAGACAAAACTTGTGCCAATAGGATTGTGTCATTTTTTGGTCTTGTGTGCCAAGTGTGGTCCGATTCTGAGAAGGTCGATCGGAACGCTATTTTGGCGGGCCCGCGACCCGATCCAACAGGCAAATTTGTACACGACCCACAGAAATTCAACTTTGGACATACAGTTGAGTTCGTCTCATCAAATCAAACCCATAGACGTATAGTTTGATGACTTTAGAGACCATAGGCTCTGACACATTCTTCGGTACAAAGCAGGTCCAATGGCGGATACTGTTTTGACCCGAAATTATCGTTTTGCTCCTGTATCCAGAATTAGACTTATGGGTAGGCTATTCTAGCTAATTTGACTATTCTGAACACATTAATAATATCTGTTTCAGCCTCCGGAGACTGTTGCACGAGTTTGATTTTGTGTGGCACACTGAGTGGTTGGTATTATCAGTTTCACCAGCAAAGGACCTCAGACGAGTACATTTGTTGTCTGTTTTCAATATTGCTAATTCCTATATCACACTGTTAGTTATATCATACTTAATTCTTGACACGCTCGTTACACAATAGCACTCATGTTTCTTGTTCATGTTATGTTTTCTGCTTTGTACATGGTACCATGACGAAGAAGTACTAATAGATATATGACCAGACCTTAGTCCATGTTTTATTTCCTGCATAGTAGACCTTGTTAAATAAAGTAGACCTCGTTAAAGTAGACCTAGTAATTAACTTAGACCTTGTGGTATAACTGTCCCCAGATCGATCACATATCGAAAGGTACTTCAAGTCACATAGATAGTTATATTCGCTGCTCTACTCGTTACATGATGTCATATTTTTCTATCAGATATTTTTTATGTTTCTTGTTACTTTTCCTAGATATTCTCATCATGTATTTTATGGCTAACTTTTGTCTTATAGTGGTTAGTATATATTTGGAACTGCACTCAATAAATTGTACTCGTTCCATCCTGACTGGGTAAACCAATATTTTTTAGGTTAGTCGCGGCTTCTCTTAGCTTTTGGGAGGCATGGGTATGCTGAGGTCAACCTAGAAGATTAGTTAGATTAGTTGTTTTATTTTATTTTGTGAGACATTGTACTTGGATTAAATGTAAAACTTGTAAACTTTGTAAAGTTGTTTTAGTTTTCTGAATGAGCTAATAAAGTTATAGATATGTGATTTTGAGCATCATGGCCTTGACAGCGTTCTATCGCCGACTCTGTGACGTAGGCTGGCTTGGACATGCACTCGCATCCCGAATAAAAATAAAAAAATGGGTGCAGGTCGTGACAGAGTGCAACTCCAGACTCGTATGACATCACGCCTTAGCAAGGATGGTTGATTCGGCAAAAATGGGAACATGGATGAACGGTTTGTCGAATCAGGGCGTGGCAAATTGGTATCAAAGTACAGTTATGTTTCCTCGAATTTTTGAAAAATATTTTATTTGGAATGTTGGTTGCGATTACTCGATTGAATGCTTGTCGACATGCTGCGTGAAATAAAAGTTCCACACAGGTAAGCCCGTAGATATTTTTGTAAAAATACTAACGGGTTTACTTTGTTTGTAGGAATGATGAAGAAAAATAAAAACAATCCTGGCACAGCAACCAACGCCGTAGATAGTTTGTCGAGTTCGAAGGGTGCTAGCCCTAGCGAGACTACGATGGAGAAAATGCTGCAGTTGATGGAGCTGCAGTAGCAACAGCTTCAGATGCAAATCAAAGCCCAATTTGGTGTGCAGCAGAAACAAATGGACGACCTAACATAGATCGCAAGCAATATGGTGGGCAACACAAAAGCAACGGTTGTGGCATCCGAAGAGAGGGAAGACGTTCCAGAGGAAGTCGAGGAAGAAGTTCAACCACAAACGATGAACTCTTCTTCCTTGTTCAAAGCAACGGAGTTTCGCAAGATGAATCCGCCTAAGTTCAATGGTCGAGCGGAGCCTGACGTGATTGTAGGATGGCTCGTAGAGATTGAAGATTTATTTAACCTTCTCAGCATCAAAAGGTCCCAGAGGGTAGTATGCGCGACATTACAACTGCAATTGAGGGCTCACGACTGGTGGGCTACGAAGAAGCAGGAAATCTACAAAACCGATTCCAGTACCAAGATTTCCTGAGAAATATTCAAAGCAACCTTTCTTGAGCAGTACGTTCCTCGCGCCATCCGTCGATAGAAGGGGGATGAGTTCATGATGTTGAGGCAAGAGAATATGATAGTTGAAGATTATGATGCAAGCTTCTCAAAACTTACGAAATTTGACGGCACCTTCCTGCCCAACAAAGAAGAATGGTGCGAGCATTTTCAACAAGGCCTCAACGAAGAATTGTGTAGGGACGTCATGAATCAGCGATGCCAAACCTATCGTAAATCCTATGAAGCCGCACTTGATAGTGAGCAGATCTTCGGCTGTATGTCGCAACAAGCCGTGCCGGTCGTCGACAATAATTTTAATAAACGACCTAACGACGCCAGGGGATCGGGGGTACCAAAGCATCAAAACACGTTTGAGAATCGAAGTCACTTTTCTGCAGTAACTTACAGCAGATGCGACAAGCGTGGGCACTGAGCACTCGATTATAAATTGAGAACATGCTTCAAGTGTGGCGAGCTAGGCCACTTCAGTTAATTCTGTCAGGCGGGGAAGCCAAATCAACACCCCCCAAGAAATATTCCAAATTCGTATAAAGCGCCTACACTGCAAGTTGCGAATGTGGTACCAGTGAACCCGTCAAATCAACACCATGGAGCACAAGGTTGAGTCTATGCATTGACTCGAGACGAGACGTTTGGGTCCGATACTATTGTAACACGTATATTACTCTATAAAAAATATACCTGCTCGAGTACTATTCGATTCGGGTACAATGCATAGTTTTATATCTGCTGATTATGCAAAAGAAAATAAAATTATAATGCAATCACTAGATATGAACATTAGCGTTAGCACTCCACCGAGAGTCGATATGCCTGCGAACTTTATTTGTGGAATGGTCACATTTGCATCGGGGGAAGAAATTTATCCTTAGAAGCCGTTGTACTAGACATCAAAGAGTACGACATAATCGTGGACATGGATTGGTTGGGCGCTTGTCATGCAACAATCGAGTGCGCGGAGAAGAGAGTTGTCTTCATGGCGAGACAGAGTTCTCATATTCGTGTGGTACGGTCTCGAAGACGACCATGGTGGTATTGACAATTTCGACGAGGCGTATGCTGCGTTCCGGTTGTGCGGGATACTTGGCATCAGTTCGAGATACAAAAAGGATAATACAAACACGGTAAAGACTGTTGTTGTGGCAGATTTCCCCGATGTTTTTTCTGACGAGATGCCCGAAATGCCGCTGGATCGAGAAATAGAATTTAGCATCGACACATTTCCGTATACACGATCGATATCAAAAGCGCTTTATCGAATGGCTCCAACAGAACTGAAGGAGCTAAATGTGCAATTATAAGAGTTGCTAGACCGCAGATTTATTCGCCCTAGCATTTCTCTATGGGGAGCTCCCATGCTATTTATGAAAAAGAATGATAGATTGATGTGGCTATGCATCGATTATCACGAACTCAATAAGGCGACCATGCGAAACAAGTACCCATTGCCGCAAATTGATGACTTGTTTGACCAACTGCAAGGTGCGTCAATATTTTCAAAATTCGATCTTCGTTCAGGCTACCATCAGTTGAAGATCAAGTCCGATGACGTATCGAAGTATGCCTTCCGCACTCGATATGGTCATTATGAATTCCTAGTCATACCGTTCGGTTTGACGAATGCCCCAGCTGCTTTCATGGATCTGATGAAACGAGTCTTTCGACCCCAAATCGACAAATTTGTAGTCATGTTCATCGACAATATCCTTATCTACTCGAAGAATCAAGAAGAGCATGCAAAGCACTTGAAGATGGTACTGCAGACTCTGCGTGAAAACAAATTATACGCCAAGTGGAGTAAATGCGAGTTCTGGATGAGTAGCGTGACGTTCCTCGGACACGTAATCTCTGCCGAAGGCATCGCAGTGGAAGCTTGGGTCGAGCCGGCACCTAGCTCAGTTGAAGCTTGGGTCGAGCCTGCTTAGCAAAATAAAGACCGCACAGAAAGACGATTCATTCCTGAAGAAGATGTGCAAGCTGATTTCAACAGGAAGGGCGACTGACTTTGCGGAAGACGCAGACAGGACAATGCGACTAAAAAAAGGCTTTGTATTCCTGAAACTGTCAAACTCAGGAAAGAAATTCCGACGGAGGCGCATTATGCGAAGTACTCGTTACATCCTGGAATCACCAAGATGTACAAGAACTTGTGCACAAATTTTTGGTGGCATGGCATGAAGAAGGACGTAGCTACTTTTGTGTCGCAGTGCATGGCGTGTCAACAAGTAAAGGCAGAACACCAAAGGCCAGGCGGGGAGCTTCAGAACCTCACCATTCCTGAGTGGAAGTGGGACAACATCTCGATGGATTTCATTGTAGGTTTTCCAAAGACGCCGCGGAGGAATGATGCGATTTGGGTCATTGTTGATAGATTGACCAAGTCGGCTCACTTCATTGCAATTAAAGTAGAATGGATCGTCGATCGGTTAGCGTAAATCTATATCGACGAGATTATTCGACTGCACGGGGTACCAGCCACAATAATTTTGGACAGAGACGGGCGATTCCTATCGCATTTTTGGACGAGCCTGCAAGCGGCGATGGGGACCAAACTAAATTTTAGTACTGCATACCACCCCCAGACAGACGATCAGACGGAGAGGGTGAATCAAATCTTAGAGGATATGTTGCGTCTGTATGCGATCGATATAAAGACTAGTTGGGATACGCATTTGCCGCTTGCAGAGTTTACGTATAACAACAGTTATCAGTCGAGCATTCAGATGGCTACATATGAAGCACTCTACGGGAGGAAGTATCGTTCTCCAATATGCTGGGACAAAGTCGAAGAGCAACAAGTGCTCGGACTGGAACTGGTGGAGTAGGCCATCGAAAAGGTCCGCTTGATCCGAGATAGACTCCATGTCGTGCAAAGTTGACAAAAGAGCTACGCAGATCTTCGTCAACGACCGCTAGATTTTTTTGTCAGGGACCATGTATTTTTGAAAGTAACGCCCATGCACGGCGTGATGCGGTTCAGTGTTAAAGGCAAATTGAGCCTAAGATTTATAGGCTCTTTCGAGATCATCAAGCGAGTTGCAACGGTTGCTTATCGGATCATTCTACCTCCTACCTTGGCTGATGTGCACGATGTTTTCCACGTTTCATAACTTTAAAAATACGTGCACAAACCAAGTCACGTGGTTAGCTTCGATTAGTTGGAGCTACGTATTGACTTATCTTACTCGGAGGAGCCTATTTAAATTTTGGACCGTAAGGAGAAGGTATTGCAAAATCAATCGATGTCCTTGGTCCGCGTACTTTGGCGGAACCATTCAGTTGAAGAGTCGACGTAGGAAATGGAGGCAGAGATGAAGGAGAAGTACCCTTCGTTGTTTGCCTAATTTAAGGTTAGACCCTTGTTCTTAAGTTTCGGGACGAAACTTTTTCTTAGTGGTATATTATGTAGTGTCCCGCTTTCGATAGACGGCAGACTCCGTAATATGCTTGCGTCGAGTCAGATCGGTCAAAAACTTAGATGGCCATCTGACTCGATCGTTGAGCTTGGTAGACAATAACACCTTGCTGCATCGATCAAATCGATTTAGACGAATGTTACGAGAATTGTCACGCCCCAGAAACAGAATACTGGAGAGCGGGGGCAGACATAGCCAGCTACGTATATGAAATGGGATCCATCTCGCTATACGGTCACGGCTGTCTAGATACATGAGGGTTTAACTACAAGCCAGCAGTCTCTTAAGGTCATGAACAAGCCTATTGTCTCAATCACAAGCAAGTAAGTAAAAGTTACAAGATGTATGATCATTAAATATACAATAGTAAGGCGTCCCAAATATTACATATTCAGCTGATCATGAAGCCAGTCGTTACAAAATGTCAGGACTAGCAAGAGTTTAGTTATACATGATCAACCCTAGGATCTGTCAATCATGTTACAGCCCGTAGGCAGACAGTAAGTAAGTGCAATCGAGCTAAACAGGTGCTCGTCGGCTAAACGCCTCAAAAGAATATTTTTACAATAGAGTGGGAGAGCTAAAAATAACCCACTCGTTGCCCTGGTTACGCCTGGTGTTCACCATCGGGCTGGAAAAGCGGTAGATCCTCTGGAGCTGCTCCGAAATCTGGCCATACAAAACCAGCTGGGTCAGACCCCAGAAAGAGCAAGTGCCACAAAGGAAGCTTCACTTAGGAACTAAAACCAGCAATCAGCACCAGAGTATAAATAAAGTAAGAACTGGAAATAAGGAAAATATATCATGATGATATACGACGAGATAACCATGGAGCTATTCAGATAACCAGGTTACAACCCGTAAACCAAACAAGGACCGGGGTTGTAACCCTTCGTCTGAACAGAACTTGGAATTCTCACCATTTATCGGCAAGATAATATAAGAAAATCAGGACATGTAACAGGATCAAGACAAGACTAGACTGGTTAGACTCCATCCAATCATTTCACGGCCAAGCAAGAATTACGACTTGATACTTTAACTAACTAGGATTGTCACAAGCCTAATTACTAACAAGATGCAGTGAGATTATTCCACAGCCACAAGCCCTGCAGACCATCCAGGTTACCCGGGTTGAAAGATTAGGGTTGAATTCAGGTGGGTACATCGTCCAGAAAATGCATGTACCCTTAAGTAGCTTGAAGGGTGCAACACATGACAGTGTGCTGGAAATGTGCCCTACTCGACGGCAGGCTACAGATCCCAAGGCGTGCCCAGGTAACGGGATTGCCTGTAGCTGGGAGATCTCTTTATGACTAATGTATTAATCTAGTTATTTAACCTTAGTCCATTTCAGTAGGTACTCCTGACCGTGGTACTCAGGAGTCCCCTCCTAGACATGATGCAAGACAAGACTGGTTTATTTGTACAAGCGCAATCGCCCACGGTGTCCAGATTAATTATACAGGTCATGTCATGTCAGGTAGCTGTCGCAACAGCTTATCAAGATAAATCATATCAGGTGTACTTGTCAGGAGTGTGCCACGACGGGCCACTATCAGGTCAAGCCAGGTCACTTATCAGGAGTGCACCACTACGGGTCACTATCGTGTTATGCTAGTTCCTTGTCATACCATGCCATGTACAATAGTCATTCCAAACATATTAAGTAAAATCAAGTTCGTGACAAAAGGCATAAGGATATAAAATGGGCGTAAAATATCTAATAAAATATCAATATACAGGACTATAGAAGAGCCATGCGGCTAAGGCGTATGCGGCCAGGAATGATCTCATGCGGCTGGAAGAGAACAGTCCATGCGGCTGAATAGGGTCAGGCGCATGCGGCTCAGGGTTGTTAGAATCCATGCGGCCAGGAAATGACTGGGCCTCATGCGGCTGAGGGGAGGGAAATCCATGCGGCTCGATATAGTGGGTACACATGCAACTACATAAGCAAGGGCGCATGTGGCTAGGTTCAGTCAAGGGCGCATGCGGTTCACAGGAAAGGGTTCTCATGCGGCTGGAAGAGACCTGGGTTCATGCGGCTCGCGGAGCAAGATCCATGCGGCTGGGTCAATGCGATTGCTTATGCGGCTGGGGGGAGTGACAGTTGCATATGCGGTTAAATAGTTGCTCCCAGTAATACGGCTAAGTCCATATAGACTCATACGGCTGATGAGAAATGAGCCCATGCGGCTAAGAATAGGACTCAGCCTCATGCGGCTGGGACTAAGTTTCATGCGGCTTAGAAGTACAAGGGTCTCATACGGCTGGGGACGACTTACCGCATGAATACTCATGCGGTCAAGTACAGCCATGCACCAGGGAACTGTTCTTCTTCTCCAAATTTCTGAGGAGAAGAACACTATGAGCCCATGCCTTCCAAGCTTCATAAAACCTTCATCCGGAGCCCAAATTCGAACTTCCATATGTCAAAATAGGGTAGAACGAAATGCTCTACAACATGGAACCATCAAAACTTAGAAATAACAAGATTAAGTAGATCAAAATCTAAGAAATCTAAAAATAATATAAATATAGATCTACAAGAATCTAGCCATGGAAAGAGAAAATGCCAAGTACTAAAGTAAGTTAAAATGCTGTAAGGAAGAGAATGAAGCAATAAAATTTGAGTTCCTTCATGAAGCAAGTTGTACTTGCCTAGACCTCTCTCTCTCTCTGGTAGGTAAGGAAGTAATGGGGAAGAAGAAGATGAGTAATGAAGAGAGAGAAAGAAGAATGGTAATAAATACCAAAGGTGGTGGTAGGTAGGGGGTTCATCCATGGTTCATGATGAACCAAAACAATCCCAACCGAACCAAGCCAACCAGGGCCAAGAATAAACCGAGCCAAGAAGGAAAAGCTAAACCAGGAATTAAGCAATACAAGATAAAATACGTACACATATTCCACAAATACATAATACGAACCACAGGCATTACAAGAATCGATCCAATTAATGGAACGGCTTCTGTTGGAATGTCCTAGATGCAGCAGGCTGCATCTCGGTAAGTGAGCTCTATATAAGAGTTCCTTCGACGGGATCGGACTGCTGTACGGTTTTCTTGGAGCTTTTGCCGCTTGATTTTGATGAATGTATTTTTGCGTCATTTTCTGAATGCATTCTACGAATTTCGAAACAAAGGATTAAAAAAGGAATTCTGACTAAGTGTTGGTGCCATTGTAGGAGCTCGCGTAACTGAAGCTTGAACGTTGCGAAGTGCTTCGACTATCTGTATGATCGAATACTTGGTGGGTGGTTCGGCCCCTTCTTTTCTATTGTCCCGCAAACGAAATTCTTTTACCTCAAACTTATTCAAATCGACGATGCCAAGTTAAATGCAAGCCAGTCCACTAAGATCAAGAACTCGGGAAAAATATACGATTTAGAGTAAATTACTCTGAAAATATAAGTTTCGTATCAAAATGAGAAAGTTCAAGGTTCTAGAAAAGAGATAGACTATTTCACGTGCTACAAAATAATATGAAACGTCGATGGTGGCTTATGATGCCTCGGATAATTTGGTGCCTACGGGACGCTAAATCAGAACGTACGGCTTTGAGAAAACGAACTCTTGCATGAGTCAAAATGATAATGCTACTTAATATTGTCTGTACTATGCAATCGGTCTCATATATTCATTCATTGGCATAGTCATGTACAACTTGTGCACAAGTTCGTTTTCTTCGAAACGGTATCTGGGGAATCAAAACTGAATCATCCTAGAAGGAATGTTTATCGTGCTTCGGCACGAGGCATGCGGGACCTTCAGTAAGGCTTGTAACCTAGGCTGAAAGGGTAGCGTCGCATGCCAATTCGATTTAAGTCCTAAGTGGTGTGTAACACCAAAGACCACATGTAAGATAGTAGCATGCTCACCTATTGTCTTATGCATGTATAAATATTATCTCTGTTTTATGCAGGGACGAGCACGACCGTGGTAAGAATTGAGATAAATTACTATGTTTCACTGTATGTTTTACTGTTTCAAATGGAACGCTATCAATATGAACTAAATTTATTTAGTTCTAAATAGAAAAAAAAACTCCAATTGCATGCCTACCTTAACAATCAGGGTCGGTTTAGATGAGTGGGTTCGTCCCGCTCAATAGTACATTTCCAAGTATACTAATCCCCAATCCCACAGGTGACGAAGACTCTGGGGTGCACGTCGCCAAGCTAAAGTTGAAGTTCGAAGAGGCATTTTGAAGCTCTTCTTATTCTGAAGTATTTTGAAGCTAATTCATTGAAGGCTTTCAATGTATAAAAGGGTGAATGTATGGAACGACAAGTGTTAGTTCAGGCAGCTTATCGAATATATTTCTTATGTTTCAATCAATGTAGCCGCAACGGCATCCAATGTAATTACGACTTGCACTTCGTGCAAGCTATGAATGAAAAACATATTTCTATCTTCCTAAATTGCGTGTTCAATTCTGATGTTATTTGTGAAGTTTCAACTTGGTATTTTAAATAAAATGATCAAATGTAATATTTTTACCTTGTACGAGTGCAACTCTAGACTCGTACAACATCACGCCTTAGCGATGACGATCGATTCGGCAAAAATGGGAACGGGGATAACGGTTTGTCGGATCGGGGCGTGACAAATAGTATACTGACAATAATGTTCATGTAGTTAGAATGCAGAAACATTTCTGATCTTGGCCATTTCAGCCCCGATTTCAATCCACTGATTGTACACCACCCTACCACATTCACTAATCAACTTAATATGCTAGTTCTTCGTACTTGTGCATCTATGCGATGATTCGTGCAGTGAATTGCTCGAAATCACAAATCCAAAATGAGTGTCAAAATATTAAAATGCAGTGTTGGGCTCAGCTTTGTGACACGAACTAAGCATGTTTATAGCGAGTAGTGTTTACTAGTGACATAAAATAAGATCAAATTCCAAAAGACCAAGACTGAAAGTTGGAAAAGCCACATTCAAAGTCAAAAACTCAATTTCCAACATAAAAGACTTACATGCATAGAGCCCTAGTGGCTTGAGCGTATGTATAATGTCTTGTGTCCAGGAAAACAGTAAAAAAATGAACCCGAGGTATTACCTCCACACACTGAACAATGTATACTTGCCTAAGTTACGAGGTCACACGATTATGATACGAGAAATTGGCTTCGAGTCCACTTCCAGACCGACACACATGTGCACAAGCCTTTCCTTCCTAAAAGTTTCTAGACTGGGTCCAAGGAAGCTCCCACGAGAGTCGAGTGAGAGTTAGAGTGATCGAGGGATACATAGAGATGTTGATAGATGAGAGAGAGTGACCGAGAGAAAGAGAGATATAATTGGAAGAGAAAGAGAGGAGAGGGAGATAGAGAAAGAAAGAGAGAGAGATTGCATTGGAATGGAATAAATAAAGGGTTTGCTGATTTATATATAAACCATCAAAATGAATCATGGTCGTTCTATGCGATCGGTTGGTTAGAAACAAATCAAATTTGGCAAAAATTAACCTACACACTGTACTAACATTATTATGTTGACATGGAAAAATGCCCCAAAAGTTGTGGTTTAGTTGATCCGATCCAAACCAATCCTAGTCCTGGTTCTCTGGTATAATAACTAGTGGTTTCTATAACTCTATCACTATGACTGGGTTGCATAAAAACCATAAACAATTATTAGGTTACATATGTCAATAATTTGATTTTGAAAATGGGATATCGTTCGAGTATTCAACTCTCGAGATATCGCGACTCAAAAACTTAGGAAGTCTATGAAACAAACCACTAGTCTAGAAACCAAATCCAAAAATACAGATCAAAAGCTAAGTTACGAAATCCAAATATGAAAAATACGAAATTCAAGATACGATAAAATATTGTAACACCCACTTTTCTAAAATGAGGGTAATTTTGAACTTTTGTAAAAGTTTATTATTTAATAATAGGATTTTTGATTTATGAGGATTTTTAATTAATTTAATACTATTTAAAATTGGTGAATTATAATTTTGATGTGTTAGCTAGTGAACCCTAGAACTGTTGAGCCTAGAGACTAACCATAACCATGAGGACCTAACCATGTGATTAGAATGACTATTTACAACTTTTTAGGCTAAGGATATTTTAGTCATTTTGTGACTTTTGAATTATTTAAGATTTTGATTAATTCATGAATTTTAGATTATTTTAATAATATTTAAATTGATATATTATGATTTTGGTCATTTATCATATTTTAATATTTTAGGAAAATTTTATATTTTTAATATTGTTTTTATTGGATTTATTTAGTCGGGTTTGAGTTTCGTCTCGTTCCGACTTGTATTGTGACCTGGGTAGCTTAAACTGTAGATGGGACCCAATATTAATTTAAGCATGGCCCACAAAATCTAACATTTAAGTTAGTTAGTTAGACTAATTTTTATCATGTTAGAATGGTTAAGTTAGAGACTCAAAACTAGATCCTTTGACCCCAAACTTGAACCTAGTCTAGACTTAACCATATGAGACTAGAGAGGGGCAATTAGGACATTTTTTATTAGCCCTAATGGACTCTTTATGGCAGCTACCTTTAGGGGAGAATGATTCATTTTATTCATTACAATCTTGCCTCTTTTATTTTCCTTTTGTTCTTCCCTAATTTTAGAGAGCCTTCCCTTTGATTTGATCTCCAAATCAAATCATTCCTTTACCAAATCTTCCCTCAATCATTCCCATTCTCTAAGGAAAGGGTGCTACCAAGGATTGGAAGAGAAGTGCAAGGAGGAGTGTCCACTTTGAGGGATCTTCGTATCGGAGCCGTGTCCTAAAAGATTTTATTGGGATTCCACTCCCAATAGGTAAAATCCATCCTCTAAATCGATTTCCTTTGCATATAAGTTAGTTTTGAATCTGTAGGATCCATCCTCATGCATGTGTCCCCTTTAGATTCAAATTTGAGATCATTTGGATCTCTCTTGAGGATTTTAGATATGTGTCTTGTGTCCTACTTGATAGATCCCAAATTAGGACACCCCATGTGTATGTATGTATGATAATATTTTAAATAGATATTTAAATTCAGTTTTAGAATGGTTAGAGAGTGGATTGATCTTAGTTAGGATGGTTAGAATAAGTTTCATTTAGATACCTATGTTTGTATCCAAGTATCTTGGCCTACATGTGTTTCTTTTGTCCAAAACAACTCAATTTCGTCATAATATTCATCCACGTTTTTATTAACCAAAACAACTTAGAAATATCATAACTTTTAGTTTAGAAATCCATTTTTTTAAAAGAACCGTATCGAAGTTAGCTTTCCAAATATATATTTTAATAAGCCAAAATCGTTCTGTAACTTTTTGTAAAATTATTTGAGTGTCAGTTGTCCGAAAGACAAACACGTTTCGGTGTTTTCGCGATTTCGGGAGCTTTCAGACACAAAAATACGATCTGTTTGAAGTTTCGGAAAGCTAACACGAAGGGCTACGACATACTTTAATCCTAGAATTTAGTGAAGGCCCAATTGGTACAGTATTAGTTTTAAGTAGAAGAGTGACTATACGACATAGGCATTTTGTGTAACCTATGAGCCTATGTAGTATGGATATTAAATAAATGTAGAGTATGTAATGCATAATATGTTAGATGAATGAAATGATATATATATGATATGTATCCTCTTTACATTAATGTATATATGTGGTTGAATGCAAGCATGCAGAAATGCAATCAATGTAATGTATGTAAGCAATGCATAAATGCATGAATGAAAGAATGATATACAATGTATACATGAAAGTATATAATGAATGCTAGATATGAATGCAAGGTATATATGTAATGATAGATATGAATGCATAATATATACATAATATAATGCAATATATAATGATAGCATGTATGGTAATATAGAATATATGATGCAAGCATGTATATGTCCACTATTTTCCTGAGATTAGCTACACTCGAAATCTGAGATTCACCACTGCCTTCACTCATTCAAAAATCTGATAATCATTACACTCTCATAGCAATTGACCCACATCACTGTATCTGCTATTTCTCCATATTACACTCTCATATTACACTGATTTCAGTTTCCTGTATACATACACACATTTGACACTAACCTACCAACTGTTTTTCCTATTACAATGTTAGCTATAACACATTGACACCCTAGTAGCTATAATCTTGTCACATTGGCATTATATGTATCCTGAGAGCTAACACACACACACACACACACACACACACACACACACACACACACACACACAGGACTGTTATTTATACTACACACATTACACCCTCACACATGGACAAACATACTGTTACATGTCACACACATACACTCAAAAGCTGAGAACCTATAAGCTACTGTCGTGTACACACATATATGCTACACACACACACACTAAAAACTGGGAACCTATATGATAATCTAGACACACACACACATGAAAACCTAGTAGACTGTTATCCTCACCTCACACACACAGGACACATTCTAAAACTGAGATTATGTATCACCTTCACACTGATTTTCCATATCACTCACACATGGCTATTGTGTATACTGTCTTCTCATGTACACATACACACATGTCTATATCTCTATGTGTATATGTATATATATATATATGTATAAACTATATCTTGTGTAATATACATATTTATATATGTATGCTACTTATATTAAATTATATATATAATATATGTGAGATATATGTATGGCATATAGACTATGGCACATAGCCTTACATGCTAGTTTTTCTCTCTAACCTTCTCTTTATATATAATGTTGTATATATAGATGTTGTATATATATATATATATATATATATATATATATATATATATATATATATATATATATATATGAATTTCATGATAAATATATATATATTCATGATAAATAGCTAAATGTGAATGTGCCTTGATGTGTGGCTTGTGTTTGGCTTGTATAGCCTTGGGATTGATGTGTGCTTACTAGAATAGGCTGGCTAGGCTTAGTTAGACTTGTTTGGGTTAGGCTTGACCTAGTTTGACTAGTGTAGTTGACTAGAGTTGACCAAAGGTTGACTTTAGCCTAGATTGACCCAAACATCATGTAGATGCATTGTAGCAGTCTATTTTACTATTTTAGACATGTAGTGACTTGTACTGTTCTATAGGAGCCAGACATCACTCCTCGGACAGTATATTCTCTTCAGATATTCAGGATACCAGGCGAGTATATTCTCTGATTATTTCATATCTTGTTTAGGATTATATTTTCTGCTTTAGATTACTTTACTTGATGCTGACACGTTGGTAACACGGATTAGTACTATATGGATCCCTTTATGAGATGTTATCCCCCTCGAGAGCATCAGATACTCTTGTCGCGTGTGTTTTACTTACATCATGTATCTCATGCTTCTATTATCATGAATCTTCATGTATCAGCTTGTGATTCCTGTACTCTCATGAATCACAGAGCCTTCACGAATCTATTCATGAATCACTCTTGAATCACCCTTTATAGGCAAGTAGTATAGTCGTGAATCTTAACGTAACTTGACTGGATCCTTGTGTATTGATTGGGGATAGGGGAGTAGAAACTGAACATGTGAATAATTCCAAAGTAGAATAGTCATGAATCACCTCTTTAGTATAGTCATGAATCACTCTCCAGCTGTTCACATATTCATCTTATACTCTGAATCACTAGCACTGATTAGTTCTCTTATATATTGTAGCTATTTACTTACAGTCTCTCTTTTATATCATATTGTTCTTTCAGTTTCATGTATCCTACTCTCTAGCATGTTTATATTTTCTAACCTGTTATGATTTGCATGAGATGTATTGTGCTCGCTCCTGTCCTGACTGGACCTGTTAAAAATATTACAGAAGATGAGGATGAGACGCTCTGTACCACCTATTATGGAACTACCCTAGAGGATTGTTGTGACCTGGATCTCCAGCAGGATCCCTTAGCAGTGGATGACACACCATTAGTTTAGATTAGTCATTTTCAGTTGTATTTACTCTATGGATTACTGTATTTGAGATTTGGAATATTTTATGGATTTGTGATATCTTAGACACTTAGACTTCTATCTGTTTGTATCTCTTTGTGGATTCATTTCATATCTATCTATCTTATCGTATTTCTGTCTTAGATGTGATTGAGACTGTATTCTGTTATGTCACCTCCATTCGGAGTGTATATACTGTACAAGTACCTTATATTGTTAGATGATTGACCTAGGACAGTGTTCTACCGCCGACACTGTGGCATAGGCTGGACGTACCCACTTCTTGTGCCCTCACTCTAGGGTGCGGGTCGTGACAAATATGAAATACAATATAAAGCAAAAATGACGAGAATTTTTTTAATATCAATAATTCAGAAATACAAAAATCTGGAGACGAATGTCAAAAGATTGTAAGCTCGAGGAGCTTCCAATTTACCACTTAGCTTGTAAGTGCAAAAAGATCCTTGTAGCCTTCATCAAATTCAAATTTTATAAAGCATGTCAAAATAACCCTAATTCGTTCTTTTCTCTCATGTTTTCTTTCCCTCCTCTAGGTAAACTTTTATACTGTTGTTCGTATGCATGCCTACAACTACTTCTTTTTCGTTAATAATTCATTTAATTTACTTTTTTTTATTATTGTTGATAAATATTATCCATGTTACCTTGCTTCGATTTTATTGTTATTAATTAATTTAAATTTTGGCTTGAGTTATGTTTCAATTTTATTGTTTTTTAATGTGAACTTGAGGATGAAATTATTTTATGTTGTGTTGATAAAAGTATTTGATGGTATATGGTTTTTCTTTGTATTAGTGATTTTTGTGTTTAAAATGATGTCATAGTAAGTAAAGACAAAATAGTTAATTTATATATTTATAATACAATTTAAAGTGATAAAAAAAACAACAACGACTCTTTAAGTATACAATATAGTTATTAAAAATAAATAACATTTGCACTTTAATACTACTATCAGTGGTGCATGTGCGTGTATTTCATGCTAATTTATTGCATAATAAGTTTTTAAGGGATATTGTATAATAAGTTACTTATAATTATTTGAATTTTTTTAAAATATTTTACCAAATTTTATTTTGCATCTTTTTTCTTCCCTTTTCAATAGTGTTTTTATTATAAATATTCGTAGTGAACATGTTTTTGTTATTTTATTATTATTTAATTTTCTTTTCTTTTGTTTGAGAATGATATATTTATAAATTATTGGTATTATACTATTATATTTTTATAAAAAAAGTAATGATGTAAAGAGACACGATAACATATAGTAAGTATATACTACAATAGTGTGTATTAACGATGGTAGTAGACATTAATGCTGATTGTAAGTATAATTATAATTACACCATTAACTATATTTTTAAACTACATAAATAATGTAAGATAAAATAAGGATATTTTAAGAATCTTGAAAGTTCTACAATAAAAAATTTCAAGTTTTTATTATATAATAAAATAATGTTAGGGAGACACTTTCTTTGACATACTCCATAGCCAGACTGACGTGACATTGCACTATTGGATGTCAATTATTATCTCCCTTTTAAGGTTTCCTTTGACATCCAATAATGTACTGTTACATCAATGTGGCTACAGAGTGTGCCAAGAAAAGTGTGTCCCTATAGCATCTAGAAGTCATAGACGTTGTACATGTTCTTTGTTCGTGTTTTTTCCCCTCATATCTTAAAATAGCATGATAACCCAGTTTGAAATAGTTTAAAATATTTTGAAGTAAATTTATTTTTGAGATGGTTCTTTGTTCTTGTTTTTTCCCCTCATATCTTAAAATAGCATGATAACCCAGTTTGAAATAGTTTAAAATATTTTGAAGTAAATTTATTTTTGAGATGGTGAACATTTATTGTAGTTGGAAGTAATGTAGTTGTTAGTGGTTAGTATTAATGATGTTAGTGGAGGTGTGTGTAATTTACATGTTTTATCTAAGTTAATTTAAGCATATTTTGATATAATAAAGTTGGAGAAGGAAACTTTTGGAACATTAAAGTTTTACAAGATAGATACAATGCTTATGAAAAAACAAGGCCACTGAAAAAAATACTACAAAATTTGCTAGGAGACCTCACAATTTCTGGGAGTCATAGGATTGTCAAAATTCTAGCAGTCCTTTGTATATTCGGGATTGCCAAAATTTTGACAGTTTTGAAAAATAGGACTGCCGAATTTTTGGTGCTCTTGTGTATATATATCCAGGTCTGTTAAAATTTTGACAGTCCATATAAAATCAGGACCGTCAAAATTTTGACAGTCTATATAAAATCAGGACCGCCAAAATTTGAACATTACTAAAATAGTAAGGACGGTTTGCTAATGAATTAGAACGACAAAAAATGTTGTGCCGTTAACACTTTTCATAGTACGTTTATCAATGATAAAAAAAACAAACACCTTTTGATCTTGGAATCAATGTCGAGTATGGTCTAATGTGAATTTTGTAGGATAAATTAACAAGGGTATGATAATTTATATGAGCATATCTGCTGTCTCCAAACTCTGAACATGTTTTCTCTTTTGCAAAAATATGAGGGTTCCTACTGTAACACTCATAGTCAGTAAAATCTCTATATTTTTATAGGAGAAAATACATGTTTGATACACATGTTTTGGAAATAAGAGATGTGCACCCAACTTATATTGGTTTTCTTTTTATTTTCAAAAAATAAAAAATAAAAAAAAACTTGTATTGGCTTTCTTTGGAGTGTGGAGTTGAGAGTTTTCTTTCCATCCTTCCTTGGCAAAGTCAAGAATAGAGAGGGCTGGTTTTGTTTGTTGTGATTGAAAGTGAAACGCCAAATAGAAGAGAAGGAGAGAGGAGAGTCCTACCTACCATCATACATACACCCATTCCATTCTATTCTTGCTTGCTGTCCCCCCCGCCGGATCGGAGTGCGTGATCCCCAATCACTGACTCTGACACGGGGTGAGAGAGATCCCCAATTCCTTCACATCCACACCCTTATTTGGGTCTTAAGGTGAGATCGATGTACTTTTTTACTACATTTTATTTAATTTTCTACATTCCATTCGTTCCTTGTTCCTCTGCCGAATTAAATCTTCTGGGAATTGAGATTCTCTGCGGGGAATCGCACAGAAATCTGTATTATGAGTTCCGTCGTCATGAAGCGGTAGAGTGCCCCTCGCTTGTCAACGATAATGATGATAATAGTGTGTTTGTAAAAAGATTTTTTTTTCTTTTTTTTAATGATAGTGTGTGTTTGTGGATTAGTTCAATAATTGTAGATCCTTTAGGAAACGAACTCATCGACTAACGAACAAATTCCCTATCATGTCGATTGCTCCATGAAAACCGTGCTGGTCGTTCGTGCTATTAGCTGCGGGACGGTGCATTTTTAGGTGCAGAACTCCTGGTCACCTTGATCACAATACAGCGGCCAACCAACCACCTCCTTCTATCCGCAATTGGCTATAACGAATGCTGATGCGGGAGGTAAAAGCGGCAAAGGGTCAGATGATGAGGATAGAGAGGTGAGGTAAGAATACCTCCTATTGCTTGATGCTTATGGTAAGCGCGCAACCTAGGATGCATGGACGCTCCAAAGATTAGGGGCCGTGTCGTGTCGCTTCGGACATATATTGGGCACATCTAGGACACACCAAAATAGGCACCGTGTCCATGTCTCGTGTTTTTACCATGTTGTCTCGTATCCGTATCCGCGTTGCATAACGCGTAGCAATAGGTCTTCAAATGAATAGAGCACCTCGCGAGCTTGGCTCGACTCGAGTTTCTTAACGAGCACAGCTTGAACGAAATTTGAGCTTGATTCCCTTAATAAGCCGAGCTTTGAATATAGGGCAGTTCGGCTCGAAAGCTCGTGAACAAGCTCGACTCACTAAGCTCGAAGAGTACTCGGCTCGACTCTTCTTACTTGATTATGGCTCTGGCTCGACTCGGTTATGACTCGTCCCACCTTAGTACAACTCAAGTCAATATAAGTGTTTGAGAACGTTGCCAGTGGACCAGTAGATAGCTCAGCCATTTAATCAAATCCAATATTAATAAGCCAACTATTGATGTTTGGGAGTCAAGTGTCATAATCGAGCTAGGTTACAGAGGAGCCGAGCCAAGCTGCTTAGGATCCAATTCGAGCTCAAGCTTGAACATGACTCCCAAGCTCGAGCTTGAGCTTGGCTTGTTAATTCCTCTTCATAACTGAGCTGAGCTTGAACATGCAAAGCTCGACTTGGCTCGGCTCTTTTGCAGCCCTACGTAGCAATGACTTTGGCATTTCGAATTTGGAAGGGAAGAGATGATTGGTGGGAGTTTTTGCATGCTATGTGAATTACAATAATTTATAAAACCATATTCAAGGTCTAAAAACAATGTCTCAACGACATTATGTGCATGTTTTACTGAAGCCCTTGATAAGAAATTGCTTTTTGTCTTCTCTCAAATGGATAACTAGAATGCTTCCGCTTTGATATTCTTGGTTTGATTTTGTTATCAGTCTTAGTACATTTATCTTTGTCAGTGAAATTCTTTGCGCAATTGCAAAAGCATTATTTTGGAACTGTATCATCTTTCCTATTTCTCTAGACCTTTGCTAGCCAGGGTGAACAAGGAGGGCTCACCTTTTCTGCATGAGCTTAAATAGTTTCCTACCTGCTAAATGCCCTTCTAGATATTATGGTAAGGCCATCTCTTTCTCAAATTCATGATGGCTAGAACGCAGGGTTGACGTCAATTTGACAACAACAACAAAGTCTTATCCCATATTTTGGGGTTGGCTGTTTGAATCCTCTTCTATCATTTGGTTCTGTTAAGGGCCATGTCCTCTGTAACGCTAACAAGATCCATATCATTCTTTAGTACTTCAAACCATGTTAGTCTACAACTTAGCCTTCTTATAATGAGAGTGTAGATATTGGTTCAAGAGGCTAACTTTCATCATTATAGAATATCGATTTTTGTGTGATTTTTGTGTGCGGTTCTTTATTAGTAAACTTAGGTTTCTCCTGGATCAAGTGGTCTCTTATTTGAGTATTTATGTAGTGCAATATCTTCAAATCCTGAGTTACTATTTTTCTTTTTGTATTGATACTTCTTTAGTTACCAAGAGGGCATCGCCTTTCTGCTTGTATCGTGGAGGATGTAGGTTCGAGTCACGAAAACAGCCTTTATATTTATGGGGGTAAGACTACTTATACGGGCAGTCCTTTTCCTTTTAGCTCCAGCAGCAGCTGGCAAGGGCCCCCTTCTATAGTTACTGGATGAATAATAACCAATCAAGACAATACACGATACCTGAGATTAAGTGTTTAAGATATATGGTCCTTGGCGATTCTATGAAATTGGGTATAACTCTATAATTATCTAGATAGTTACCTAAATCCTTCTTGATATGGAATTATGGATAAAGATCGCCAAGCAGGCTTGTGAACTATCAGTTGCTTGTATGCTGCTATACCCGTATTTATTAATTATTACTAATGGGGTATCACCACACAGTAATTAGCAGCTGGCATGGCGGACAAAGAGGTGATTGTAAATACGGATTTAAGGGCTCGTCTATCTGTAGCAGCATATGACCAGTGGATTCAAATCGAACCTTTTGGTTCCCGCCCACCAGCTCGTTATGAGGTACATTTATCAAATTCCAAGTCTAACTATGATTCTGCACTGCCTGTTAGTTTTGCATATGCTCCTTTTGTATCTTTGTTCTGCCCTTGATGTAAGTTGAGTAGCTACAACTAGCATTTGGCGTATCTATCATTATTTTGTATGGAAAATATTAAACAATATTTTCGATAATATCTTGTATCATTGAAGAAAATACTTGCATTTAGAAAAACTGGAAATCTACTGTTCTCATGGGTCGTTTTTTAATATCAATCTCTTTGTGTATTGCAGCATGCAGCAGTGTTTTTCCAAGAAAAGCTCTATGTGATTGGAGGGAGCCGTAATGGCCGCTATCTATCAGATATTCAGGTTGTAGATGGCAGTTAAAAACTTCACTGTACAAATTGTTTCCAGATTGTAATTTCTGGAACCTCTTACAGGTTTTCGATTTCAGAACTTTGAAATGGTCATCATTAGATTTAGCAGCAGATCCAAACAATAAATTGCCGGACAATGGAAGCACAGAGAAACACTTTCCAGCATGTGCAGGACATAGCATGGTGAGGCTTTTAAATTGTTAGACAAGATTATCTTTTCTGTGTATATTATAGTTATTTAATATATTGTTGAATGGAAGGTATTCAAATTCAGTTCATGCTGCCCCTTTCAACAGGTCAAGTGGGAAAACAAAATTTTTGTTGTTGCTGGACATTGGAAGGAAGCTTCAGATACTGTGACAGGTTTGCTTGTGTGAAGTTAATTGGTGCTAGGAAAATAAACTTCTTCAAATACAAAGAAGTTTTCAGATAATGTGACATGTATATTAGGGGTGCCGTAATGCCACGAGGCTCCTGCGCATGTAGGGTATGGGGAGGGTCAATATGAGTGCAACCTTACCCCTGTATATTGAGAGAGGATGTTTCGATGACTGAAACCACGTTCTACAGGATGCAAGCAAGAAGCCTTAATGTTGCGCCAAATGGCATGTAAATTAATTTTTTAAGTCATTTGTGCCCAGCCCACCTAATCGATTCATGTCTAGTTTGTCCTTGCAGTTTCGTGATACTTTGAACTTGCATGCCATACCAGTATTGTGGGAAGTAACGATAACAGAGTAGTCGCAAGCAACCGACTAACCTGCTATTTAAGTTCCTTCAATTTTGACTGAAGCTGATTAAGTCTGCTGCTTTCCCTTTAAGCAGAACTTTAGTTGATCTACTGAAGCTGGCTGAATTTTCATATAGGGTTTCATGTCCATTACACGTGTATTAATTTTTTATTGGTTGTTTTCATTACGTTTTCTAGTTTCTTATTTTGTGTTTTCATGAGGATTTGGTGTTTCAAAAATTTCCATTAAGGTTATGTTTGGCAACTCGAGAATGAGATGGACTTTAGCAAACTACTGGAAACTCATCCTAGTTTCTACATTGTGTAATTAGGCTCGACTATGTTCTGAAACTTTGTGCCATGTCAACATATATGTAATGTGCCAATCATAGTATGTTGAATGGTGTGTTTGGTCTGTTGACGGAAGCTTTACAATGCTACCAATCATTTGATAGGAATCGTCACAGCTATGAAGGTGTTACACAGCTCAAGGTTATAAAACTCGGATGAAACTGATACTTTTCAGCCTGTTTTGGATCGGGCTTAGGTCAACACTTATATATTTGCCGGTCATCAATTGGAAACGGGTAAGATGGTGATAAATTTTGAAGTACTCGATCAGAAACCAGGTCCAATTATTGGTTATGGCCGAGTCCTGGGTATCAGTATCAGGCCACTTTCAGCCGAAACTGACCGATACAGGCTGATATTGTCATAATACAATCTTAAACATTTCAGGAAACTAAAAGTAACAAAAAAAACCCTACTGTAACTTGGGTCCTCATTTTGTACATCTCCCAATTATTTTGGTCAATCTAATGTTTGTAACTTTGTATTCTAAGAATGGTGTAACCCAGCTTGGTACATCCCATTTCTTGAGGTGGCATGTCTTGAGTTTCTCAGGTGGGGTGCTAGGTTTTGCAGTGCCATCTTCCAATTTTCTATTATGAGTCATTTTGGTAGTCTAGCATGTTGACAAGTGATGTAGGACACAACCCTAGGCCATCATGATGGTAAGAATGATGTAATATGATACAAATATGCGACTAAATAGCACCCTAAAGTAATAGGACATCAGCTAATATTGGTCTCAAGATGAGTAAGTATTATGGTTGAGTATACTAAAATTATGTTAGTTAATAAACAAATACTGTATGTAAGATGAAATTTTAGTACTAAAGCATGCTCTAAGATGCGTAGAACTAGATGGTTTATGCAAGATGTACGCAAAAATTGCAATTCAAGTGAAGTAGTAAACAAGATCAATTAACTATTTATAAGTCAGCAACTACATTCAAAGAAATCAAAGAATAACAAGATAAATAGAGAAATCATATCCACTCATGATGCTTTAGTGCAGTCATAGTTGCTACTTGAACTGAACCTGTCATGGACACGAATTTGTTCAAGGTTTTAGATCATTTGCCACACAATCGGGGTCTCTAACAAACCAGTTGCTCTTTGAAAGAGAAAGGTATCTAGTTTGAAAATTTCAGTTAGGGTTTTGGATCAAGAACTAGGTTTACGGGATGGGGTTTTTGGGTAAAGGAGGTAACCGTGATTAGGGTTCAACTTTCAAGAGATTAAAGAAAAGAATTATGTTGGTTTATGTAGATTTTCTAGCATTTTGAAATGGTGTTTGCATTTTATTGTGTAAAAGTAGAGTATGCAAGAGTCAGATAGTGGATAGCTTTTGAGTTAAACTTAAAGGACTAATTTGCAGAGTCCCAACCGGGGATGTCACGAATTCCTCTAGTTGTGAAATCCACTCATCAGTATCTTTATGTTCAACTATCTTCTTCGAAGTCTTCCGATGTGATCTCAACTTTCCGCTTGTTGTGGGTTTCAAGCATACAATTGTTTTCCCCAAATCCCAAGGTCACGATCTCGAGCTTTGATACTCTCGATTCACCGAAGTAGGTAGATTGATCCCCAAATCAATGAAAAGTATGCGAGTGATTTGTAGAGGAAGGTGTAGTAAGCCGAAACAAACAATTGAGGTAAGATGGAAGAACCCCAAATAGTACTACTACTTCTCTTTTCCCACGTAAAAAGAATAATGGGTTCCAATACTCTCGATATCGCAATGGAGTTAACATGGCTAAAGGACCTCTTTATGACGCATGACTAGACTAAAGGAAACTTAGATGGAATGATGCAATAGAGAAGGTTCTCAATCTTTGAGTGGATAGTTGTTGGTGGAGCAATAGAGAAGGGGGCCTCGGTTGATGCTGGTGCAAAGAGGGAGCAGAGATGGTTCTTGCGGCAACTGACTACGACGAAAAAAAGAGTCAGGGTGCCCTCCTCAGGCAACAAGCAAGAGGGGGCTGTCGGGTCCTCGGGTTCAATAGAGGAGGAGGGTATGGAATCTCTTGGGTAGTTGGCCAGTGGCCAATGAGTTCAAGGGTTGCGGGGTTGGTAGTCAGTGGCTAGCGCAAGGCAAGGCGGTCAGAAAAGGGGTGGTGGGTTTAGGCATAAGCAAGAAGGGAAGATGGGTCTGTGCTGGCCTGGTTCTTGCATCGACAGCGGCAAAGTAGAGGGAGATCAAGTCGCACAAAGAAGTGGGAGGAAAATTTGCACTAGGGAGGGAGGAATAATAGATTGTAATTATAGTTCTAGGCTTCACACCTAAAGTTAGGGTTTTCTAGGTTTGGCACCTGAAGTTAGGATTTTCTAGGATTCACACCAAAAGTTTGGCTTCACATCAATTTTGCAAGTCATATCACTCACACACAATCATCCATCACAATGACAAAGGTATATTACAACTTTATTTATATAGACTTTGGGTAAAAGTAAGTACCTGAGCTAACTATAACATGATTCATACACTCAAAGAGCCAAATAGATCAAACTGACTAAAAGCAAAATAAAAAAGACTAAACTACTTGAACTCCACAATATGCATACTGATTCCCCATCATCTTATATAGTGACCAAAAGCTAATAATATGACTCATCTCCTCTTTACATACTGATAAACCCTCTTTACATTAATTTTAAAGAATCTAAACATAAGATTTGTCTCCACCACTAAATGGTGAAGTTATATAAGCTAGGAAAACCTAAAGTAGGCCCCAAACCGACCAGAAACACCAAAATACCCAGAAGAAGTTGGCTGTTTCTTCTACCAGATGGGTGACGTGCCAATCTGTGTATATAGTCACTAAGTTATTGTGGTAGGCGTGAGTATTCCTGTCTGTGGATGGGTATCCCGTCCTGGATTGCTTACCTGTTAGATTCTGTAGTTCGATCAACTTGTATCTCTGTTTGAATCATCAAAGAACTAACCTGACGAAGTTGTGAATACATGAAACAAAGCTTAGAAGGGTACTTTCTAGACTTGTAGATTCATATTAAAATACTCTCTATCGCTCGAGTTATGACCTTTTGAATGAAGGTGTGCCAGACTGCCTGTACTGGACTCTGATTTGCACTGCCGCCACTCCTCACTTTTGAAGCAAACCTGAGACTCCATCAAGCATTTGTAGATGACCTCCTCTATGTCAGAGTCAAGCTGTTAATAACCAAATATCCTCCTTTATCATTTAGTCAGGTCTTTTTGAAATTATACTTTCTTTTGTCATACTCCAGAGTAAGTTGCAGTTTTAATTGTCTTGATACACATAAGAACTCTATGATTTGACATGTCATGCTTATGCATAAAACTTTCTGCTGCCACATATCTAATGCTAGCTACATCAATTATTTGCAGTTTGGTTAGTTGACTTGGAAACTCAGAGTTGCTCTGTTGTGAAGACTGATGGAAATGTTCCGGTAATATGCATACTTTGCCTACTTATTATAGTAACGATCATAATGTCCTCTCCTTTCTTTTGACCTATTGATAATTGCCTAACCTATATTCAGTTGATAATATGAATCTTGGTCTGAACTTGAACCCACCTCTTTTCCATGTAAATATAGTAATTGATGTTGGTAATTGTTAAGCAAGTCTTTGGTTTTCATAAACTTGTGTAAATATCAGACAGCTCGCGGAGGGCAATCTGTCTCAGTGGTGGGATCAAAACTGATTATCTTTGGTGGAGAAGACTCCAAGAGACAATTATTGAATGATCTGCATATTCTCGATCTAAACACTATGACTTGGGATCTAGTTCAAACCAAGTATGCTTTTACTTCTTTTCTTGTGGAATGAATCCCCATGTATGTAAATGCTTATATACTCTTGTGATTAAACAGGAATATGCCTCCAGCACCAAGATTTGATCACTCAGCTGTAGTCCATTCTGACCAATATCTTCTGGTTTTTGGTGGTTCATCTCATTCAACCTGTTTCAATGATCTTCATGTCCTAGACTTACAGAGTGTAAGTTATTATTATTATTTGGTCTTTCTGTTCCCCCTTCCCCATGAGATCTTGCATGCACAGCAGATTATAAGATATTTCTGTTTAAGCATAATCACTGCCTGACCATCTCATACGATTTTAGTTCATTGGATGAAGCCTGTTTTGTGAATATTGCATGTTGAGTTTGAGCACTAATAGTATAAGTGCTTATATCTTCCTAAGTTTTTTAATGCTAATTGTTTTTCCCGTTGGATTCTCTTAATGACATGCAACCATAAATGTATAGCATGCATTTTCATCTTCAAAACCCTTTTTCCTTTGATAAAAGAACAGAAGGATTGGTATTAGTCCAGGCTCAGGCTGTACCTTAATCCATACCCAAGCAGAATTGCAAAGTCCAAGCCCTGCACACTTCTGGTTTAACCTCGAATATCGAGCTTGACACTGGTCCAGATTCCAAAACATAAACAAGAGCCCATATTAACCTGGACTGCACAATGTAAACATTACTGAATATCAAGTACATCCACATTTTCTGATATATTGTGATAAAAAAATTAATATCCAAATTTATGCTATAAATGGTAAAAGTTGAGTTTCTATCCTTGCGGTTTTGTGTTTTAGCTCCATTTTCACACAAGTTCATTTCATATATTTTGGAAATAGAAACAGCTCCTAAGGCTGCTCCCTCCCGCACAACACTGCCTGAAGGTTTGAACTTTGGGTTTCCTTTACCCGCCAAAGTTCTTCGTCCCCTAGACATACTCCCTTTTTCAATAATCAAATTCTTCATTGCGCAGGGAAGTTGGTTCTGATTTTTTGTAGCAGTCTGCTTTCATTCTAAACGTTGTTCACGTCTGTCTTCTATTAACTTAATTCCTCAGAATGGATACAGAATAAGTAGTCACGACCTACACATGAAAGTGAATGAATAAAGAACCAGTTGCATACGAGCATTAATATGTAACAACATGCTCGACCATGCCTTTTCCAAACTTGTCTTTTTTGTTGGCATTATAGGGATTTTGATGTTAGAATTTCATTTTATTCTCTTGTTGACCAGCTACTCATGCAGTATGACCTGAATAATATATTGATTATCATATGTTGAATCAAAATATACCGTTTTTATTTTTGTGAAGTCAGTTTTATCTGAACTAGAACAAAAATCAAGCGAATAAAGCTTTGAAATGAAGAACATAAATGATATTGACCATGAGCACAATTAAACTAAAAAGTTTGGTGTTACTTGACTTCTTGTCTGTGTGGTTGAGCATGCATTCATCTTTTAAAAACTTCATGAATGTTTAGCTCTAATATGCAAAATGATGGTGAAAACATTGCAGATGGAATGGTCTCAACCAGAAACTCAGGGTGCAAGCATTATCCCCAGAGGTGGTCATGCTGGTGCTACTGTGGATGACCTATGGTATATAGTTGGTGGTGGAGACAACAAAAGTGGTAATTGAATTTTGAGCAAAGATTTAGTAAAAATATAGGTTTCAGTATGTTTTAAATGATTGACATGATCCTTCTAGGTGCTACTGAAACCATTGTCCTGAATATGTCCAAGCTTGTTTGGTCAGTGGCTACAAATGTTAGGGAACGGGATCCACTCGCTAGCGAGGTTGGTCTCTCTATGCTTACAACTTCTTTTTTAGTTCTTCATTTTCATGCATATCCGATACTGGCCTCTGGAATCTCTCTGTGTAGTGGTCACTTATATTCTTGTAGTATTATGTTTCTACTTCAATTAATCGTGTTAAAGTTACGAGCTTTTAATATTTTAGTTGTAAGAAAGCAATCTTACTGTTAACATTGTCTTCGTATCTTCAGTTTGCCTTGCTCTGAGCATGTTTAAAATTATGTTAGTAGCTTGTTCATGATAAATTTTCCTTGATAAACTACTTTGTTAACTGTTAATTCAGAAGTATGTGCGCTTCAGTACTGCTTTTCGTGGATATAAGTGTATTGTTGTCGAAAGCGCACCCAGGCTCAAAGCAATTTACTGGAGCCTTAAAGTTTAAACACAAGCGAGGTGCACACACCTATGGCGCCTATAGGCGCTGGGCTCCAGTCTAAAATATTTTACAGTGTGTTTATTACAATTCAAACCCTTGTGTCTATTGGCTGATGCATGCTCCTCCTTCCTATTCCTCTACTTCTTTCTTCCCTATGCTTGAGATTATCTTTATTTGCTATATTTTAGTAATTTTGGATAATATATTATTTTTGTAGTTTTGAAATAACGTGGGCCTTCACTTTGATCGAGTGTGTGCCTCATTTTGCTGCTCGCGTCTAGGCCCCGAGGGACCTTTCTGCTTCAACTGCACACCTTGCGCTTTTAATACCACTCTGTCGTATTTAGGGTGGACGTTTTTTTTTCCATGGGCAAGTTGGGAGATGAAGGTGGCAGCTTCTATAACCATCTAAGAAGCACATACACTCCAAAATTCATGCCGTGTCGGACACACGTATCAGACATGCACCGATAGCCAAAATACACTACACTAGGACACACCAAAATAGGTGCGGAATCCGTGTTGCCATGTCTGAAAGTGTTGTATCGAGTCCATGTCCGTGCAACATAGATAACCATGTATATGGTAGCAACAGGCAGTTGGTATTAGCCTCTCAGCTATAGTTGCTTATAAACATTATCATACATAACACATTAACAAGCTGGATAACCATGGACTCATCGTTGACATTAGCATCGTAATACATTAGCAGGCTGGTCCTCGACAACCATGCTGAACAGAAATGTAATACATTCTGAGTGAAGATTTAACTGCCAGAACTTCATCCATTCACTAAGTACACATGTTAAAAGTTCTCAGAGAAATTGATGAGGATCTGTCTCGAATGACAGCGCTCCAGAAATTAGTCAAAAAGAGTCTCTATCTCACATCTTCGCTTCAGGTAGCAATGAAATTATTTGAGAGAGATGCAACTATCACACCTGAGAGGAATGAAACTTGGACATTAAAAGGAAGATTTGTTTTTTTTTCCCATTACCTTTGTAATAAAACTCTACTTACTGTCCAAGATCTTGTCAGGATCTTATCTACTCTGTGCTTACTAAAATAGACTCCTAATTCAACTGTCAAATAAACTTATCTGCTAAGAGATTAGAAACCAACTTTTCTTCTACTTTCTTAAAGTATAAACCCAATATCCCTGTTCTACATTACAAATTGTTGCGTTGGGCTCCCAAAAACTTTACAGAATGATGCCTTGGGGACCAAAATACTTAGTAAGCTTTCTCGCATTGCATGGTGCAGTAACCTTTCTATGGTTGATGAGAGTGAAGATGCTAATTACAAGTTATCTACTATGTCTTTCCCCTATGCTCCTTTATATATAATTGCTCAATTCCGAGTAAATTTATACTACATACTGCATTGTATAGTAAATTTATTTTAGTTTATATCATTTGGTTGCAGCAACAATAACAAGTCAATTTTCTCAATTGCTTCTTTATCAGGGCCTTACTCTTTGCTCTGCAACAATAGACGGAGAGAAATTTCTGGTAGCCTTTGGTGGTTATAATGGGAAGTACAATAATGAGGTAAGAAAACAATGGAACTTCGTCAACTGGAATTTGAGAAATTGTGAACTCGGATGAATCTATAAGTTTAACATGAAGAATTGATTGGGTAATAGTTAGGTGCATGATTATAAGTGCAACTTTTATGACCTTAAAAGTCTGAATGTCAAAATATTTGAAGCTGTCACAATTTCACATGCATAAAGCATTCATGTTTGGCACTACGGCTGGATGCTTATCTAGGCCATCCTAGTTTGTTTTACCGCTGCTATCTTCAAAACTGGTCTTTCGACTAACCTTCTAATTTATATATTGAGTAGTTTTTTTTTATTTCTTCCACAGGTATTCATTTTGAAGCCCAAGCCGAGAAACTCTGTACGACCACGTCTTTTTCAATCTCCAGCAGCAGCTGCTGCAGCAGCTTCTGTTACAGCCGCTTATGCCTTGACAACTGCAACAGATAAAAAGGCGGATCTCATAAATGCGGAGGATGCACATTTCAAGGTTGCCCAAGTCAAGACTGCTCCAAAGGTAGTTGCAACTGACACTGATAAGCTTCATTCAGAACTGAAGGATTTGGAGTCCAAGCTAGTGGAAGTAAGAGATGGGAATTCAAGGCTTAAGGGAAATATTCATGAGATGAATGATTCCCATACTCTACTAGTAATGGTAAATGGTTAATCTACTAACAAGTGATTTTCTTTGAATAATCTAAGAAGCTTCTGACCTGTCCTGTTATTTTTGGTAAGGAACTTCAATCAGTGCAAGGTCAACTGACTGCTGAAAGATCAAGATGCTCCAAGTTAGAGGTTTCCAAATATTTATTATCTTTAGTCTCTTCTATGAAGATGATTCTTCGCTTGATAATCTTGTTATTAACGTGTAGTTATTTAACATTCTTGGTTAATGCAGGTACAAATTGCTGATATTCAGAAAAGGTTGGAATCACTTCATGCTATAGAGCGTGAGCTGGAAGTCTTACGTCGTGAGAAGTCTCAGATAGAGCAAGACATCCCTGTTACTCAGAGGCAAAGGTCGGGTGGCTGGCTCTTCTGAGAGTTCCGAGCTGTAAATGTAAGTTTAATCTGTTGTGTTAGAGAATAGCAATATTTCTATTTACCAATTGTGGTAAAATTGTTTTGCAATTTTATTTTTTCTTGTTTTCTTCTTGGTGAACTTGGCTTACCACCTGCATTTGTGCTGGATCTCATTCATTTCTGCTTTATACTTCAGGGGCATGCTCTGTTTCTATGTTAGACTGGTACCTTGCATTTCAACTAGTATTTTTAAGATTCTTGTCTAAATTATGTTCAGGCCTTTATTGGACTAAATGTTCTGCATCTCAGTGATAGGCTAGCAGGACATGTTTTACATATATATCGTTTTCTGAAATAATGGGATCCTTCTCCTAAAGTATAGTGTCAGTTCTGTGAGCTTCTCTTGGGGGGTTAGTCAATATGGATTTCGGAATCCAGTATGATTATGATTGTAGAATCACAATAACAGTGATTTGAGGCAAAACACGGTGATTATAGAAAAAATGTGATTGTCATTGTGATTATGAAATCACATCAACATTGTGTTTTGAAATCACCAAATTACGTAACACGTTGAGATATCCTTGTGATTAGTATAAAGCATTACTAAACAAGGCGAGGAAGATCTTTTGTACTATGGAGTCTTAGATGGCGACGGAGAGACTCGAGGATGGTCTCACTCAGTCATGTGGCCACGGAAATTGACTAAGGATTAGCATGCCGAAGCGGCAACGAACAGTGGACTATCATCATTGATCATCAAGCTATACCAACGTCAACATGGTAGACGCTGGTGCGACCAATGCTATGCAACTGGCCGCAACCACCATCGTCATGCACAAGGGACAAGACAATAGGTCTGATGTTAGTATTGCAGAAATATACATAGTCAAAATAGTACATTCTCATCCATGTATAGTTGAGAGTTCGTAAAACATTAAAACAAAATTGAATTAAAAAAGCATTACATCGAAGTTACCATCACCATAACAAAAAATTGTTCATTGTTAGATAATCGAGGAGAGTCCAAACCTAGCGAGTGCGATTGAACTCATAAGGTAGCCACAAACCCATTTTTCATTTAGGACAAATGACAAACACTTGGATGAAGTGCACTATCAAGAAGGAAAAAACATGACTAACAAATGATGAAGTCTTCTTATAGGCAGCCACTTCATTTGTAGAGAGAATGTACATCTGGTGGGGCTAGGGACATCGAAGAGAGAGTCCGTGTCGACGAGGAGGCTGAGGCTATCAGAGATGAGTCCAGGTTGCTAGCGTCCTTAGGTTCCCTTGGATTAGGACAAATCCTCATGGGAGCTAGGGTTAGGGTTTTGTTGGTGAAGGAGAGCTTTGGGATCCGGAGAAAATATGGGACACGAGATTTGGAGGAGACGGATCGGGACTCGGAAGGAAAATTTCTGATATTTTAGAATCACATCCTTGTAAGGTACAGATGGTTGGTGAAAACAAGTAGTAAATTTTGAAATCACCACAAGTAGTAAATTTTGAATCCTGATCGACTAACGCATGTTTGTGAAATCGCATTCGAGAATCCTATGTAGTTACTGTCAATGTTAGCATAAAATCCTAATTGCTTAAGAAGGTTAAAACTGGCTTTTTACATGATTATTGAAGTATGAGGGCCGCAAGAGACGAAGGCTTCAAGCTTTTCCAGTAGCCAAGTATTACGGTCATGCTAAGTGCTATCCTCCATCAGGATGCTTTGGTGGATTTGTCATTCCTAGTGATGCTGTCATCTGTTTCATGTGTTGGGCTATGAATATGTGCAGGTCTAGTTTCTAGCTTGTCTTAAGTAGGTTTTCAGCAAACATAAGATGTTAATTTTGGTGTTTTGTGGCATTTCTGGTGTCACTCGGTTAATCAGTTGCTGCATTTGGCATGATCTGACCTGCAACAGGCGTTGGATGGCTGTACCAAGGCCAGCAGCTTGGATTGATTCGTGACCCTATATGTGCTACCTTTTGTCGGTCAGCTTGGTATCTGGAACTGATGTCATGAAATCATAGTCATCTTGGATGACTCTGATGCAGATGTTAAGCTGTTAGTATTGTCAAGTTGTCCACTGTACAAGTCAGGCTGGGCCTGGGTTCTTGCCAACAATTTGCCACCCCGACGAACTCATTGCATAGAATTAACATTAAATACAACTGTCTAGAATCATGTTTGAACCAAAGAGGATAGGCTGGGCATGGGAAGCAGTCTTGTCTAGAATCAATATTTTGTGATCAACCAAGTTAATTATGTTAATTCGATATTGTTGCTGAGTATCATATATTGGTTCAATATCGAAGTAAAGATACGTAAGCACCCCTCTTGCCTATAAATAAATACATGTGTCAGAACTTTCTCCTAGAGGGTTGTTCAAGTTGATCACTGCCAATAAACATTTCTAACTGGACGTGCGAGTTATTCTCACATCTTTGAATGGTACAAGGCCTGGTCGTTTACAGTGAAGAATGTGAGAAAGAGATTCTAGCTCCATTTTCGTGTTAAGCTTCTATTTACTTGTTAGTTCCATGGGTTCAATTCAACATACTATTAGCCACCGCCACGTATGCATGCATGAATTTTCAATGTGTGTTATGAAATGTTGAAAAAAGTTTAGTCAAAACTAATTTGATAATGGTACTGATGCTGTTAGTTTTTTTTTTTCTTTCTACTTTTCAATACTTCCGTTCCGATCTTCGAGATTTACTCTTTCATGAAAATTTGTTCATGTACATAGAATGCAGATACATGAATATCCCATATTTCTTATCTGGAGACAGGCTCACTTATAAACATCTGATCTGCAGGTTGAAATATCCCAGCGGCGTCATTGTTCCTGCAAGTTCTCTTATGCTGCATGTTTCGAACAAGTTCTGAAGATACGGAACACTAGTATAAAAGATCTACAGCTTTGAGGAGATGTCCTGTTGCTTTTGAGGTACCAACTGCTTTCTCAGGATTTTACCAGCAGCTGACCTCGGGATGGCGTTTACGAAAGAAACCCTTTTGATCCTCTTATAAGGAGCCACCTGGTGAGAATTCCAAAAGAAGATGCATGAGGTTAAAAGTGTTCTATACAAAATTACCATTATACATTTGCAATTTATAAATGACCTAGACGAGCAAGAGACATGTTTGTACTGGCAAGATGTTCAGTCATCTGTCGTATCTATCATAAAACCTTAAGCCCTTGTTATCAGAATCTCAAATCTTATGCTCTACTTCTTTCCGGGAAATTTGAAAAGAATAGATCTTCATTTTCAGAGAGTGTGATTAGTGCAGCTATTGAAGGTATGGCAGACTGAATCTTTCGATAAGAAAAGGAAATTCCAGTAAGCTTTCTAGTCTAAAATTACATTATGCATTGTATATATACTGTGTTGGTGATGTTAGAAGAGAGGAACCTGAGCAGCAACAAACTGAATGATCTCCTCGCTCGTAGGAGAGCTGTTAGCTGACTTGACCACATAAGCCACAGGGATTTGCCCTGCCTGTTCATCGGCAACACTGCAATGCAAGTGTAACCAGATTTTTATGCATCGATGTCGATATTATTGATACTAAGGAAAGCATGTCGGGGGCGTCAAGCTACTCACGGTGCGACTGCAGCATCAAGTATGTGAGGATGAGTGACAAGTATCGCCTCTAGCTCCGCGGGAGCAACCTATACAGTGATGAAAGGAACGATGATGATCAAGAATCTCACGACATTTGTGCAGAGTTGTAAGCAGCAGGCAAGGCATAGCGGAGGACCTGACCTGATAGCCGTTGTGCTTGATGAGCTCCTTGATTCGACCCACAATGTACAGGTAGCCGTCTTGGTCGAAATAGGCGAGGTCCCCGGTCCGCAGCCATCCCTGACGCTCTCCTTCCACCGGCAGTGTCCCAGCCGCAGCCTTCATGATGGTTGGTCCCTTCAGCCACAGCTCCCCTACGCCACCGGGCCCGAGTGGTGCGGCGTCTGCAGTTTCGGCCTCCACGATTTCTGCCTCGAACCCCGGCATGAGCTGCCCTGAGCAGCCCCTCCTAGTCCTGGTTTCTGCATCGGACGCAGACACCGTCACCGGCCCGCAGGCCTCCGTCGCACCGTACCCCTCGCTCAGCTCCACCCAGGGGAACCTCCGCCTGAACTCGTTGCCGACTAGGGCGCCCATCGGTGCCCCTCCGGTCCCTACCCGCCTCAAACTTTGCAGGTTCCACCTGCTACTCGTAACGTTCTTGCTCATCGCCACCACCACGGCGGGCGGCACCGCCAGCATGTTGCTGACCTGGTGCCTCTGTACCGCCTCCATCACGGCCTCCAGGTCGAACCTCGGCATCGACATGACGACCGTGGTGGCGGTCCCGACGCACAGCAGCCCGAGGGCGAAGAACGCCAGGCCGTACGCGTGGGACGCGGGCAGGAAGGCCAGGAACACGTCCTCCCCGGACGAGCTCCCCTCCGCGCTCCAACTTATCAAAGCCATCATCGATATGAGGTTCCCGTGCGTCATCACCACCCCCTTGCCCACCCCGCTCGTCCCCGACGAGTACAGGACCGCAGCCGCGTCGGACTGCTGCGTCGCGAGCAGCGGCGCGTCCGTCGGTTCCGCGCCCTCTATCAGCTCCTCCACGGACAGCAGCAGCACCGTAGGCGTGGTGGGCCGGGCAGTTATGAGCGTGGGGATGCCGGTGGAACGGAGCTTGTGGGCCTGCTCGGGCGCTGATATCGCTAGCGTGGTGCCGGCGTCGCTAACCTGCTTGGCGACCTCTGCGGCCGTGCCGAGAGGGTCGGCGGTGGTGATAACCGCGCCGGCAGCGAGGACGCCTAGGCAGATAACCGGGTAGAGGGTGGAGTTCGGGGAGAGGAGGAGGAGGACCACGTCGCCCTTCCGAACGGCGAGCCCGTGGTGGAGTGCGGCTGCGAGGGAGAGGGCGCGGTGGCGGAGCTGGGAGTAGGTGAGAGCATGTCCAGTTGCGGAGTCGACGAGGGCGGGCTTGGTCTCGGCAATGTGCGGGGGAGGCAGATGGGAGAATAGGAAGGTGGGCACGTCGAGGTTGGGATCGGTGGGGATGCGGTGGCGCGGTCCGTGCAGCTGAAACAAGGATTGGTAGACTCCGGTACGGGAGCAGTAGCCGCTCCTGCTGCAACTAGTACGGCTATGCTGCTGCTGCAGCTGCTCGTCTTGATCTACTTCCAAGATTGAGGCCATGGATGATCACAACGTACTACTTGTGATCAGTAGTGGGACGAGGGAAGGGGAGGAGGTGGTGGTGGTGCTGTTGATTGGTTTAAATCGAATAGCTGAGCTCGTAGGATTGTTATATCCGCCATCTTCTTGTATGCATGCATGTATCGCGCGATGATTGAGAGGCTGATGGTGTTAGCAGCAATGTAAGAGCATCCTACATTCTGATTTTAGCTAAATTTTATAACACTTATAAGACTATAATGGACACTTGTCAGATTTGGAGCACGTGCTAGCTTCACTACATTAATTTTTTGGCCTATCAATATTAACCAATTTTATCAAACATGAAAGAAAAATAAAGAAAAAATAGGAAGGAATTTTTTTACCAAACATGGAAGAAAAAGAAAAATGAAAAAGATGGACGATATTAATTTGGAGTATTTGTTTGGAGTGTACCATTGTGTGCCAATATCAAAGAGATATTCTAAAAGTAATAATTTACACAATTTCTAATAACTTGGAGTACGTGTTTAGAGTGTCTCCACTGTGGATGCTCTAAAATACTATTAATTCTTCCAAATCAACTTTTCCTTACGTGGCAACGGCTAATGTGATCATTGACATAACAAAATTTAAAATTAAAATTAAAATTAAGTAATATTAAAATGATTAATTTTTTGGATTAAAATTTGTTGTCAAATAATGTTATATAATATGTCACGTAAGCTGTCACATAAGAAGAAATAATTTTGTTGGATTAATAGCATTACTCGTATAATTATTAGTTGGAGTCTTGTTGGGAGCCTTTTCTGCAAACGGAAATAATTCGGGAGAAAAAAATGCGAGTATAAATTGACTCACTGCAAATAAAATACATTAAAAAATTCGAAAAAATATTCGAAAAATAAAAATATTGATATTAGAAATTTTACAATCTTAAATATGTTTTCAAAGTTGATTAATTAAACAGGTTTTCATCACGTTTTTTTAACCAAATTTTTTAATAATTTATACATAATATTTTTAAAATTTTATATGCTTAAATTTTACGTACTAATTTGGATCTGTAAAAAGTACACAAATATTATAAGTTTCTGAAAAATAAAAATAATAATGTATAATTCAAATTTTATTCGGTTGATTGCTAACAAGACTTGGGAGACTAGTTCTCGGGAAGTAACATAGTGCTTGGTCTTCTCGGGGGCCGATTTAAATTAAATTGATGTAAAGAACGAGTCTCCCGGTCTTAGTTTATGATTTTAAGGCGGCATTCTTGGTGTTTAGATATTGGCCCGACATGGACAGAGACAATCGTTAACGTACTGAATCGCGATTATACCAAAGAACTATTTTTGGCGCATGTTTTTTTTTTTTTTTTTCTTGCTATTGGCTTGAACTCAGAAGTTTACAGTTGCCGTCTTGGCCAACAGGCCCAACACTAAATATTATATAACCAAATTTTTTATATTTTTGGTATCATTTTTTTAAAAAAATTATATATTTTTTTTGACGAATATATAAATATTTTTGAAGGAGAAACACTTTAAATTCTTTGAATTGGGAATTAAAGTGAGGAGAGTAAGGTATGGCATGGAGCGGACGAGATGCTGTCCGGATAAGTACGGTACAACGAAGATGCGAGTGCGGTGCAGATGAAGGAGGCCTTCGAGCTATGATATTGTGCCACTACAAATTACCTTTATATATATATATATATATATATATATATATATATATATATATATATATTGAAAAAAAATAAAATAAAAAATATATATATATATATTGAAAGAAAAAAAATATATATATATATATATTGAAAGAAAAAAAAAAAAAAAAAAATATATATATATATATATATATATATATATATATATATATATATATATATATATATATATATATATATATATATATATATATATTGAAAATACTAACTTTATTGAATGGAAAGCAGGGAACAGCAGGTAGCCAAACAGGCTAAAATTCGAATTTCAAAAGAAATTCGAATTTCAAAATTGCACGAAAAAAGGCACACGAAATTCAAATTCGAAAACTGCAAAAAGTGGGTGGAGCGGGCATCCCGAGGTAAACTCGGTGCGCGCGCTCGCACTGTCCGAGGCGTCCTCGGCGTGCCGCCCGAGGGGCTCGGCGCCCTGACCAAGGAGTGGACCGACGCACTGCCCGAGGACGGGCCACGGCGTCGGGGGAGCCACGGCGGCTGGAAGGCGAGCCACGGCGGCCGGAGGGGATCGACTCCGGGGGGAGAGCCACGGCGAGGAAACTCCAGGGGGTGGGTGACGAGCCCCGACGGAGGGGAGGGGGAGAAGGACCGAGGGAGTGAGGGAGGGCACGGCCTTGAAGGGAGGCCCGGCGAGGGGGGGGAGCGCCGCCGTGAGGGAGCCGGAGGGAGGGGCTCGACCTGGGGGAGAGAGCTACGGCCGATTGAAGGGGG